>JAGJTL010000054.1:1883222-1895337 GCA_022063505.1 Calosoma granatense
GTGTATGTGTGTATTAGTATGTTGTACAAGCGCATTTTAACATATCATACATGAATGCCGCTAAAGAATTGATAAGAACGCGCTGTCGTCTCATTGCAAGTGAGCCAGAGCGTATCGACTCGGACATAGAGTGCATTACTGTCCAGCACATATGTGTCACAACAACGGCGTACGCTAGTAAATTAACAGTAAAATCAGCGGGGACTTTTTTTTCTAACTCTCTTGTGTAGTTTTAAGAAACTATAACAAAATAAAGTATTGGTTTTAGATATGTATAAGTTTTTTGTTAATATGCTTTTGGTATTATTTCGTTGAGAAAAAGAAACATCTATTACTTCTTGTCATATTATTCAAGTGTATTAAATAATACAAGTATGATTCAAAAATAATTTATGAGAAGTTGCTTGTTCACAGCAGAATATATTAGAATATATCAAAATTTAGCAGATATTTTTGACAATGCAGTACCCGTTAGTAATTTATCCCGCCTCCGCCTATGGTTACACCTACATATACACTTCGTAGAGTACTTCTCACACAGAGAGAGAGAGTGAGAGAAAGAGAAACCACGCACATACATACATATTGATACGTTTATATACTGAAGAAAGCGATATATGTATACACAATTTAACGATTGTTTTCAACATCATTTGCTTATCAAACCCTCGATGAATGCGTCATTATGGGCTGAGTACGTCTCTGTATAACACTTTTACTTTATTCCTCTTGCATTATTATGATTATGACTCTCATTTTTTACTGAAGAATTCTCGCTCGCTCGCGCGCGCAATATGCATTTCATTGTCTCGGTAAAATCTGACAGTTAATCAAAACCGATTGTTTAAAAGAATATCACTTACTTGTACCGGTAAATCTGACTATTTCCAAATCGAGAAGATATTTTAACTTATAAACATATAACATAGTATACAGGTGCCTCTATACATAAACAAACGGAGAACAAACAGCATAACAAAATTTGTTACGTTGCTAGGATACGAAATAATATAAATACTACAAGATGTAGCAATAAAAATCTGTATTTTGCATATTATAGAACAGAACTAGTCTCTGATTTTTAGCTTAGACATTCAAAAATTGCTGAAATTAACGAGAATATTTTAACTTTTAAAGATTACAAAAACAAAGATTGTTTTATCAACAAACTGTTGGGGATTTGTGGGAAGTATATCTTATGGGGTGTGTGAGGATAGCAACCTATATATATATGCTCTCACAGATCAAGTGTAAAACAAGCTTTACTTGTCACCTGTAGTCGTTCTTCGGCTACTGTCAATTATTTCAGCTTACACGGGATTTGTTTTCAATCAAAAGTTAAGCCGATTTCTAGAATTAACTTTTCACTAAACCGATTTAAAAATTGAACGTCACACATGCGAGTTTCTCGCACGGTGTATTTCTTGAGATCAGCGTATTACAGTTTGAGAACTACTTGTAGTAGTAACAAATATTGCTATTACTAGATTCTAAATTAATAATAAAATGTGCCACAAAAGTTATTGTACATTTTTTCATTTAAATAATATAATATTAGTTCGTTTTCTTGTCGGACCCAGCATTGAAGTCTCTGAATAAATTTACCTATATAATTCTATGAAATAATCAGATTTTTTAATACAACTTGGAACAATGGATTCCATGCTGTTAAGCACATACAGGACCGGCTCGAAAGGCAAAAAATATCTCTAAATATTTAAAGAATTCCTGCAGATAACTATCGCTGAATTAACAATATAATTATTGGTTATTTTATTAATTTCCCTATTATTTAAACCATCAAGTTGGTATTGCATAATCCAAGATTCACTTCTAAAGACAAGGTACTATTTTGGGTGGTCTATAAACAGAGAAAGATAATACATAATTCTGTGTGTGTGTGTGTGTGAGTGTCATATATTGTGATGTACTCTGTAATGTACAGTGCCAGCCATTGTGATATCATTGATCAATTGAATTAAACGTAACGAAGAATAACTTTCTCCTCAATACGATACAGTCAACTCCACGCTCTGTCTCTGAAGAAACAAAGAAATTATTTTGACAGATATTTCAACAAGAAAGATATGTTTTTCCATCGGACTTTAGCGATTTAGATTGATAAAGTTTTAGCAAGTTTGCAATGTGTATCTGTGGGTGATATACGGCGCCTGTTAGTAAACAAACTGTCACTTATTTGTAATTAACTTTGGTTATAAAGTGTTAACGTATGTACACGCGGATCAAGAGCGTTAACTGTTAGTACAATATGCAAGCATAGTATCATAATGTCAACAAACTATTTGTTTATTAACACCTATGTGTTAACTAAGTTTAAACATACATATACCGGGTGTCCCATTATATAAGTATACATTTTTATAGAATAATCGTAATTACACTGAAATTCAACGGATGAGAAAATTTTGTGGTTTTAATTAATTTTGTATTAAAAAGTGTACATTATTATTGCGCCACGCAGTAAAAATGTATTTCGTCATAACTGACGTATTGTTCGAGTTTTTCTTAACCAAAATCCACTGTATTTTTTCCAATACGTTTGATTAAAAAATGCAAATTTATTTAGAATGAAAAACTGTATAGTATATTATATTTAATGATGAAATATGTTTGTATATTGTGCTCAATCAATATGGAAATACTACATTTTAATTAGAAGATCAGAAGGTTATAGACCAAATTTGCTATATTTTGATTTATTTGTCAACATCTGCTAATGAATTAATTGTTTGTCTTCAGTCTGTGCAACTTGATTCCACATTTCAAGCTCTTGTATAATTAACATAAGATTTCTGCATATTTTATGCATCCGTTGTTTCAAACACTAGATTTTCTAATAATCTGTGGTGTGTTGGTGTTTCCTGCCACATTTTTGGCAAATATTTTTTTTTACGGCCCTACGAATGTACGATGTTCGTTGTCCTTGACGGCTAATGAACCGTGGACTATGCTAATGCACAATGGCCCTAATTTGTGTAAAGTTACAAGTCACTTGGGATGTGCTAAGCAGACTAGTGTAGCGAAATTTGCACGCCATAACCACAAAAATTGTCGCCAATGACATCATACGTTAATTGGGGGAAGACGCTTTAATTAATGTTTGTCTACGTTCAAAACAATACTAAAATCGTATATTTGAAAGTAAATCAAAATTATATTAAAAACTACACCAAAAATATCCGTATGTTTAGCAGAATAATTGCATACAATCTAGCCTACATTGATTCCTGTATTGTATGTAATGTGTTGTGGCGCATTTACAGTAAGCATCATTGTGTATTTGTATCAAGTTACAAGTGAAAATAAAACACAATCACGCACGAGCTCGCCTGTCTGTGTGTATATGTGTCTTCATATATATCCCTCTTACGCCCACAAAATCACAATGGATCTGTAGTAATACGATCTCTAAACATACACAGACACACACACACACGAACATATGTGAACGTATGTGTGTGTGTGTGTTTTGTGAGAGATACTAGAGAATAAAGAGGAATGTCTTCATATATTCTTTACCCTCTCCAGCTGTCACTAAGATATCTAAATTTAATCGTATTCTTTCTAGAATCTTTCCATGCTCCTTCCGAGGAATCCTAGAAGATTACAACAGGAATATCTTCAACGTAAGTGTACTTTTATTTAAAATAATTATAATTTTCAATAACGTATATCGAACTACTTGTTTATAACTATTTCGTGATACAATCTGCCATTATTATTGGAACGATTAATTTTGTAAAGAAGCCGATACTATTGGCACATGTGGCCAGCTGTTGCTGTTGTTGCTGCTACTGTTGCTGTTGTTGTTGATGATACTGTTGCATTGTCTCCAATGGTAAAAGGGCAGTAATAATTATCCAATTTACTAATTAAGACCATCCACTGGATGATCCGCTTGACCTACTAATCATCCGAGACGACATTCTGTTGTATTCTCTTACTGTTTTCAAATTCTTCACTGTGACGCATAATGAACTGGGCGTACTGTATGTGTACATGTAGTTCATGTTGATGATGATACACTAATTAACTCACTCTCTCTCTCTCTCACTCTCGGTCTGTGAGAAGAAACAAGAGTGCCCCTTTCTTTTTAATTACAACGTAGTCATATTGTAATGAAGCCATCGGCAGAATAACAAAACGCTTACCTACAGGACAATCGCCACGGGTTTTCTTCAGGTTTCGGGATTTGTTTTAAAAGAAACTCTAAAAGAGGCTCTAAAATGGAGTATTTGAAAGCGCACTTGAATTTAGTACAAAACGGTTAAAACTAAATAACGAATAAGTCTCTTTTTTTCATGGTTAAATACATTTCAAATAAGAAATCTTGTCAGAAAAACTCTGTAACACTAAGAACCAAAAGTAGAGATTCGAAATTACTTAAAAAATTTTAAATATCAACCATGTCCAAAGTAGGTACTTTATCAAATAGAATTAAGTATTTTTCTAGAGGAAATTGTTAAAATATCCATACTTCACAATTAGAAAACAGATTAGTCTGGAGAATATCCAAGCAATATTATGTGGTGAGCATACAAGCAACTATTAATTATGCTATTCCAATTTGATATTATTAATTTTCATCTTGTATAAATCTCGCACAAAAGACAAGTCACCCTTATCAGTATTTCAAGTGTTCGCATCTTGTTCAAAGCAACTATACACAGTATCTGATCAAGTGACCAGTTGTAACAACCCTTCCTCTGACAGTTGGCATTACAACTTGACAACGGTCAATGTTATTGTAGGACGATTGGTACCCCTGACTCTCTTGACATGCCGATTGAATAGTTTTTTAACTATTGATCGTGTTTTTTTCCTTTAAATCAAATCGCTTTGAGTGATTATGAATGTATTGCGTTTGACGGGTGTCTATTGAAGAGAGACATACTTGAGATTTTATTCTTTTTCACGTACTGGGAATAGAATAAATGAACTGGCATCAGATATATGTTAAAAATTATGGACAATGAGAGTCAAATGAAAGATTTTTGAAATATAACTATTTGTACAAGAATTGAAGGATCCTGCTGGAATAAGAATGGTAAAACTATGATGTTTCAGATGATACCATGATGTCAGACACGGCGTCACGTGAGTAAAGAAGCTTATTAACCAAGTAATAAGCAATTAGGTACGGTAATAAAGGACCCCTGAATGTCCAACAACTAAGGCTAATGTCCAAAATCGTTCTATAAGCTTCGTCGTTGCTTCGTATAGCTATTAATATGCAGTACCAGCTGCTTATATGTATGTATGTATGCATGGATATATGATATTCTCGTAAACATTACGCGGTATTCACACCTAGCCTTGTCAAACTGATACTAAGATGTAATTTAGCACGTGCTAATTGGTGCGACACTAACGCCAGTTAATCGGTAGCGTATGTACTGCTACTTACATGCCTATTTACTAACGGCCCTACTAAATCCATACTATATTTTATACTAAAATTGATACTGTTACAATGTAAAGACAACAAAATACGCATATTTTCTTTGCAACAGTTTAGATAAAAATTGTTTTTACAGGCACTGTGCAATATAATTAGTAATTAAAAGCATATTCTAGCACACAGCTGCTGTTTAATGTAAATATTAATTAATATTGCCAAGTAATTAGCAGTTAAGTGTAAATTAAAATATCGCAAGTCCATGTTTGGTATGATGGCATCATTAATAATAATTATTATTATAAAAGTATGATCACCTCCCTCTATTGCATAATTAGAAACAGAAAAAATTGACTTTTAGCTTATAAAGATACATACATACAATGTTTATGAAGGGAATTATAGGAGTGGCTATAGGCGAGTTTATCTTAACAGTCAGTTTACAGATAATAGAGGATTCGTTGTAGATTTTCTAAAACTGCATGGACCTTGTCTTTAAATACTGCAGTTTCCTGTAGGAAATGATGAAATACTAAATGTATCCAGTATATAATCTGATTGCTATCGCATATTTTACAAAAATGTTGCATTCTCAAGAACAAATCATTTGAGATAATTCGCAATTTGACTGACAGTTGCAAGGATGCATTAGACAACACCCGATTATTAGTGCATGTGTGTGCATGTGTGTGTGTGTGTGTGTGTGCAAGTCCTTACTCGTTAGCTTAGATGCCCTAATAAAGAAATTAAAATAGCAGTAATTTGAGAGTGCAGACCGCAACAAGGCCAAGTATGAAACTGTATCATTAGGCTTTATAAATATTATACGGTGTATAATATCTGATACATAATAATCAGCGGGTATAGTTCACCATAGTAGGCTGGGATTGGTGTACGGTTACACCCACTATAGCGATGAGGTCATACATGTAGTTGGTGTGAACGCAGCTTTAGCAAGAAAAATTACGCAGCTCTATAGGAAAAACAAAGTAAGAATTAACATAACGCTATGGTTAATATATGAACAGCAGACTAGATATAAGCCTTATACGTTTTATAGATGTTGGTTTGTTAGAATAATGATTTTATCAGTAAATGTTCATTTTAGCTGCGTTTTACTTGCATACAGTGATTTCTTTATCAATTTTAACAATTCGGAGAAAAATGCATAAGACGAAATGTAAGATATGCATTTTTTATACAAAATGAAATAATATTCCCCGGAATTTCGTCTTTCAATTCTCCTGTGATGTGTAAAATAATTCAGTTTCCACTGAAATATTTACGCTAAGAATATCGACAATATATTATTAGTAATAATGTTATACATACAGAAATAAACTGTAATAAATACTGGTTAAAATGTGTCTATATATAATTTTCTTACTAAGATATATCACTCAATGGAGTAATAAGAAACACATAAGTTATAGTAAAATAAATAAAATGATATTCCACGATTGTCATCACCTCCTATACATAGCTGTTAACATGTGATCTAAATCTGGCCACAAGACTTGAATGAAGACACATAACTTTAAGTCAAGAAGTGTCACTATTAAAATAACCAGTCGACTAACTTTGTACAACATTCAAGTCCCTCAGAAGCGTATAGAACTGAAAAATTGAACGATATTTTAATTTATAGCGATGTAAATATGTATATCAAATGTCTCCTGAAGACCCTCACAGCAAACGGTTTCTTGAGCGGATTACAGGGGTAAAACCATTCAAAATGTTCCCACTGTGATGGGTTTGTCCACTCATTATGAAGCCAAGTCAATGTGCAATTATTCTGAAACACACTATACAATGTTTTTTCCACCATACTGTTGGAAATAGCAAAATTAATATAGGAAATACTATTGTATAAAAAATTAGTATTAGAAACTAGTTATAATACGTTCTACTTAACATAATTACTCTTTTGTTAGTACATTTCTTTTTGCGTGTAGAAAATCATAGTATCTTTCTCTGAACAAAACAACACCAGTGCACAACAACAACAACAACAACAAACAGTTAAATTAAAATGTAAACTGGGATAATCAAGCCGACGGCATTTCACGAATAGAAAATAAAACACTCACACACCAAACGCAAGCGAGAAAGAAGTGAGAAAGAGAGAAAGAGAGAAAGAGAGAAGATTATTACAGATTTACACAGCTTCAGGTGCTGTGTATTGTGGTAACGGCATAAATTTTCTTAAATCCAGTGTTAAACAATGAGTTGAACAATATTTTTAGCCAAGTTCCAAACCGTTACAATAGCCGCCATATCGATTCAACGCCATCTCTAAGACGGTAGTCCCCTCCGTGTGTGTGTGTGTGTGTGTGTATCGCCTGGTTGGTACTATAAATTGTTACTTTATCTTTTAATAGACAGTTTTGCGCGTGCGCACATTCAACTGAGCATGCGCACTGGCCACTGTTGAGCACGGTTGGTATATAGCCAACAGCTGTTAGCGGCTTCTTGTGGTATAGCTAGAGTGTACACGTGGAATACAATAGATTTTGTGACGGGGATACTATTAATATCACTATGTACAGGTATTTTGAAATAATAGTCCTTTGTATATGAGCCAGGCCGTACACTAATTGGGTGGTGAAGCAAATCTGAGTAAAATGCTAGCCTTTCTGAGGCACAAATTATCGCAAAATCTACAGATTGAAGAAAATTGTCTTCATGTAAAGAGTATATGTTTTTTTCCCGGGATTATTTGATGAGAGGAATGGATATCCAGTCCTATAGACTGTTTGAGAAACCAAAGAATTTACTGTACTGCAAATTATACATTTTGCTGGTATATTCGAATATCTAGAAAAAAACAGACTGAAGATTTGAAACGAACAATGTTTAGTAACAGTTCGTATACAATTTGATTCAATTGATGTAATATTGGCCTGAAACAGTTCAATGCATCTTCTACAAGTTACAGCAGAGTACAAACAATATTCCTAGAATATTTTCTGATTAATATAGAACCATTACTGTATCGTACTGATACATATCAATGTTGAACTATGTTCTAGATGAGTTTATATTACTCTATAGTAACATAGAAACTGGTGCCCGTAGGTCAGACTTTGTTATGAATACTACTTGTCACAATTGAATATACATTTCATCTTGTTCTATTACAATAGTAATATTAAAATGAGGTTATTCCCAGCGCGCGCACCCGTCCACACAGTACCGTAACAAGTACAATTCGATGTCAATCAATCTGGCGATATATATATATTCTTGCGCTGTTTGTTCGCTGTGCGCGGTACAGATGTGCAAGTGTAGATATAAATTACATTTTCTTAATTCGCGTTTCCCGTTGGCTTCTGTCGCACACAATACAATAACACTTGACGTTAACTCCAGTTAACTGAGTATTTAACCCTGGGTTACCGGGGTCTCTGTACGCATTCTGCAAACATTTCATTACTTGTGTCTTGAGTCAGTGGCGGAGGTATGGGAGTTTGAAGCTAATGATACACTTTATAAAAATACAAGAGGATTTTTTTTGTTAAGTTCTGGTGTTTCTATTGATACCGAGGCCGTGTAGTTTAAGGATCATAAGCGTTTTGATGCATCTTCGAATACGTTTAAAATATCAGCTAATTAATTTAGAATTTAAAGCTTAAAATTATAGTTCTTTGGTGTAATAATACTAACACACTCAAGTAACCTTATATTTAAAAACATTTTTTATTGAAAAAAATGAGATTAACGAAGAAAATATAATATTTTTAATTAATAAAAATCAAAGATACATTTGAAAACAAAAATATCAAGTTTTATACATTGTAATACAAGATCATTACAAGAAATTTTCTATCTAATGTTAATTAATCTTGCAATGCAGTATTAGCATTTGCGATATAAAATTACAGAAACTTATCACGAATTTAATTGACGTTTTCATAATAATTATTAATAACAAATTATGTTATTTTGTTTATCGTTCATATTTATTTACACATTCCAATATATATATATATACATACATGCATGTATTTACATGCGGTTTTACATGAATAATATATACATGCTGGTCGTTTTGTTATTAATTTGATTGACACATGTGTAGCCAGTCAAATATATACTATTACGTCCTTGATGCATCGGCGTCTGTTTTAATATACAATTTTAAAATACTTGACCTAACACAAAGTTCGCATGTACCACAGGTCACAGGTCAACGTGATAACACAATTTTCTAAGAGTGACCTATTTTTGTGTCATTCATAAAATAATATTTAACTTTAACCGCAGAGCGAACGAATTTTAGCAAATCGTACAAAAATATACTATGTATTTGTAACTAATTTGAAATAACTTTTAAATTTAGTATAAGCTAAGTATTTTTATTCATTCATAATTGATGATCAAAAAGTAACCAGACGCACCAATTTTTTTTACCCTATGTTTAAACGAGAGCTGAGTCTTGGTAGTTTTTGAACAAACGTGGTAAAAATATTAAATTGTTTTCAGTGTATTTAATATATCGCTTTAATATTTATGATTTACTAATTTCAAATCAAACAGTATAGTATGAAATAATAAATATATTTCTGTTCATATATTACAGTATTTTTCCCCGCGTATGTGTCTGATATTGCGTAACAATGTAGTTATGTGGCTGTTATTTCATTTAAATTAAATTACAGTGTATCCAAGCAGTTTAAGCTGTGTATGTTTATTGTTTTAAACAAGACACATACATACATATATGTATGTGTAGACAGATATACGTCGGTGTGTGTCTGGGGATAATACTTATAACATTTTTGTGAATATATGAAAGATACTTAATCATATTCAACCTTGATGCTTGCGGGCAAATACTTGGATATTTCATTCCTTCCAAAACATATACAGAACCATCATCAGAGTATATATACATATATATGTACATATACATCTACAGATACTCGTACATACATACATACGTACATACACAGCCATAGCATACATACACAACTACACATAGAATATATGTATACATACAGACTGTTATACATATTACACACACATACATATAATCATATATATAACAAACGTTCCTAGATACATATGTATATACAGTATTGAATAGTGTATATTATATATACATATAGGATGTCCGAAAAAAAACCGAACATAGCAATTTACGGGTTAATTTTTTAATGTGCGAATAATTTTTGCCAGTGCATTTTAGAGCAAAAATTTATTTGAAAAAGTTGTTTAGAATTAAAAAATAACCCGTTGTTAGTATATACCATATATACAGATGTATATATATGAAATGTAGTGTTATGATGAGGCAACGCATGGCGCCATTGATACACACACACATGCACATGCATTGTGTGAAGAAAAAACCTAATTGAACTAACGATCCCATGCATTCGTACATATATTTCAACACACACACACACATATATATGCATGTATGTACACGCACAAGCAGTAGTGGAAAAAACTGTTCTCTCAGTAAGGCGTCGACAGTCTTCTGTCAACGATTCCATGGTCGCCAGCAGCAAAACATTAGCACAGCAGTAATTATAAACGTAATACAGTTTACTTAACCAATCACAAGAGAAGATACTCCTTAAATACACTCAGCTTGGAGTTTAGAGATCTCAAAATCATATGGAACAGAACAATTCTAACACAGAGGCTGTTGATGAAAATTACAAAATTTCGCTCGACTGTGAAGATTAACAAAATAGATTAGAAGAAGAAGAAGATAACGGAGGAATTTACTGTATTTTATTTCAAGTTAATTGACACCGTTTACAGCTGGCTCTGGATAGTAAGTTTTTGTTGCAAATACAATATTTGCGGTAGGTCTTGCACTTTTCTTTCTATTCGCTTGCACAATGCAAACGTTGGAAACAATGGTTTTTGCCCGGGCAGATCATGAATAATCGTGCTGAACGAAGCGTGATCTGCCGCCGTTGACCATGTTAAAAATACATAAATACTGACCTGTGTCATGGTATTTTACTGGACACACAACAAAAAACAAAACTTCAGTTCACAACAATGAATATTGTAGTAGTACATATGAACATATGTATATATGTAGCTGTCATATTTCTTAAATTCTTTTTAGTCTTTTAGAATTTTCGGTAATCGAAAAAGATTTATGACGATTTTACAAAGATAAATCATGATTCAACAGAATGCAAGAATGTATATATGTATAATTTAAAATATCCTCCTTTAATTATATTTTTCTCGTTTGTAAATACGAGGAATTGTATCGTCTAGCTAAACATGAGCCATTTTAATTACTAATCACGAACACTACGAACATGAAGTGCGTGGTGTCTGGTCAGAAAAAAATCTGACAGATTACTCTGTCGCAATTTGTAATTCGGGTGGGCGATACTCTCTATGTGTTAGACAAGACCAGACAATCAACACACATATACAAACGTTATATGTATGAGTAGACTAGACAATTCCGTTCCTAGTTGTACGTTCCATCGTAAGGATATTTGGTAAAGACATCACACACACACACATACACATAGATGAACGGGCACGCATTCTGTATGCCTGTGTGTGGGTATACATTTGACCTTGTGCGTGGGTAGAATTTAGCAGTCAAATGACGGCGCGCGCGTTCACGCGAGCTGTTCTTGTGTATTACTGAATGAGATGGTTTATGTACGCATAATTATAAGCTTAGCATACATGCGTACATAGTTAGAG
>JAGJTL010000054.1:1907826-1918125 GCA_022063505.1 Calosoma granatense
TTCTTATGGCAATACTACGGTTGACACTGAATTTTGTTAAATATTGAATAATTTAATAAAGAATGTGTATCGGTACGTCTGATATTTATCAGATGGCCACTATGGATTACTATATGAGCTGTTAATTTTATATGTCAGTAGTCTTTATTGCCACCACATAAACTTATACACACATAATTGTATATTACCTGCAGTATTATGAATTTACCGTATGAACAATGCATGGCCTTTCCCCTTGTAACTATACAAGCCCGTAATTCAAGAATGTATTCCGGACGTGCATACATACAGGCGTAAAACAATAGATTAAACATTGTTCAATCAGCACGTGTGTACAACAAAGGTTATTTCAACTGGTAAATGTGCAAGTCACATGGAATAAATATCAAATATCGTTAATGGAGTCAAACTCCAAGTCGCCCAGTGATGTGGTGTATAAATAACTCACGATGACATTTACAACAACTGAAAATATATTTGATCCTCCAACATACATACGTTCCATGTATAACATCTCTCATCAAATATTGTGCAAAAAAAGAAAAACAATAACTGTAACAGTGAATTATTATTATCATTATGATTTTTGTACGTACTTTAACAAAACATTTTCGAAAATTAATGTTTTGTAAAATGTTGATGTTACCATACTATATGATGTTTAATTGCAGGAGAATTTATTTCCATTGCTTCCTTTTTGTATTCCGGAATTAATTCAATAATAATATGTAAAGTGCGCTTTGAAAACATAATTTATTACATATGTTACAGACATTTACATGTTCTGAAAATATAAAAATCCTATTTTCTACGTCATTTAATGATCAGCGTACATGAAACAAGTCTCATATTTCTTTACTTACAGAAATAATATCAAAACAAATGGAATAATCATGTACTGCACATATTGTGCTCAATTTAAATCGTAAATATGATTTGTATATATTAGCGTGGTAGTAATTATAAGGGGGTTTACGAACAAAATTTTTACGCATTCGGTTGTGTTACGTACATTGTTACAGATATCTCTGTATTTTAATATTTCACTAGTGTTCTCAGACATATTTGGACATGTATCTTACGGAAATTCAAAAGTTCTATTACGGGAAAACCATTTTTATAACGGGCGGTACAGGGTTAGTAGGAAAATGTCTTGTTGAAGTGCTATTGCGGCTGTGCTTCGTCAAGTCGATATATGTTATGGTCCGACCGAAACGAACCAAGAGCTATGAAGACAGGACACAGGAATATTTGAACGATGTAGTAAGTGTAGAAACATTTAAACTAGAATTATTTCTCTTCTATATATTATTTCGACTGACGAATTTCAGTTATTCACTAAAATAAAAAATAACAATCCGCAAGATTTGAATAAAGTAATATTTATAAATGGAGATATTTCAGTGAACAATCTTGGATTGAATCTAAATGATACAATACCTAATATATTTGTCTGTACATACTCAGGCAATGGTGTATGTGTCAACAGCATTTGCATTTTGTAATTTGGATAAAATAGATGAAGTTGTACATAAACCAGCGTACACGGCAGAATTTCTCATAGACCTTGTAAATAATATACGAAAAGAAGATCTTGTACAAATTGCACCTTTGCTTTTGGACAAATTTGAGAACACATATTTAATTACAAAACAAGCCGCTGAAATTATAATATCTGAAGGGCATGAAAATATTCCAATAGTCATTTATCGGCCAGTTGCAAGTAAGGTATATAAGGTATTGAACAATCTTGTTCTGTTTTTAGTTTGTCCTACATATCGTCACCCTGTGCCAGGATGGTCGAATAACAATTTCTCAGGAATAGGCATTGCTAGCGCCATAGCAACGGGAGCATGTAAAATTATGCATTTTAAAACAGATGCACGTTTACATATCGTGCCTGTCGATATGGTTGCTAATTGCATAATAGCTGTCGCCTGGAACACTGCCATAAACAGGTATTGAACTCATATGAAAAGTAATAAAGAATTTATTATAATTTCAAACAAAAACTATCTATGCAGAACTTGCTTTATAATTAGTTAACAAACATTTACGATATAATGTAATAAATACGTATTACTATACCTCTTAGCAATAGATAGAAAAGATACATTCATTCATTCATTCAATTGTATTAATATACAACATCATGCATAATAGATACGTATACAAATTAGTAAATACTTATAGTATTAGATATTCGAATTGATTCATATCTGTTTTAGGCACAATGAACTGAACGTATATAATCATTTTACGGAGCACAATGGCATAAGTAGGAATAAATTCATGTCTGCTTTTGTCAATACTGACTGTCCATTAGAATGTGCATTCCGATATCCTGGATATAGAATCATCACATCTGTCTGGCAATATAATATCTGCGCACTATTTATTCAAACTATTCCAAATTTGATTCTAGACATAGTATTCACTGCTCTGGGAAAAACTACCAGGTTTGTATGTGATTCAAATACAGTAGACATTTTCATTTAAATTACTACATTACATTTTCTTCGTTTAGTTTTATGCAAAAGAATGAATAATTTATATTTTAGTTGTTATGCTAAATGCAACTTATCAGGCAAAATGTTGAACACGATAAAGAATTTTCTGGAAAATGATTTAAATTTTGAAACTAAGAATATACCGGCTTTATGGGATCAAATGAAACCTGAAGACCAACAATTATTTAATTTTGATTCATACAGTATAGACTGGGATGAATACTTGTGTATCTTTAATCGTGGAATTAAAGAAATTCTTCTGAAAGAAGATATGAATGAACTTACGGAAGTTAAAAATAAACATAAATTGTACGTTTTAGTCATTACTAAATGATATAAACATGTAATATTTCGTTAAATTTCTTTTTTAGATTACATGTGTATGAATATTTAATAACGATTCTGTATGCAGCAGTAATATTGGAGTTTATTAATATACTATATTTATCTTTTTCATAATTACATGTAATATAGAATAACACAATATGAAAGTATGCACTTTTATATATAGTATTACTATACATTTATTTCATAGTTTATATTACCGTACCCTCATAAGATTACTGATGAATTTTGTGAGTACCAGCAGTGAAATTTGAGTGTACATACATCATCTGTACTAATATGCAGTACAATATATGGTTTGTTAATTATTTGTAATTGTCTGCCCGTAGTAATTATGTAGTTGTACACCTACAGGTCTTGAGGAAAAAGAATTTATGATGAACTGAAATACATTTACGGAATACTTGAATTGTGTGTTATTATCAATATGTGTGAGTGTCTTTTTCTTATATTTAAGTATTCGGAAACAAGTGTCATATTTCTTTACTTAAAGAAACAATATTAAAACGTACATTTCTTGCATGATACGGCGAGCAGTAAACAAGTTCGAAGAGAGTAATTTTACTCGATTTTACTTGCACGTAAGGGTTTCGTTGCCAGTCTATAAATTTAGCTAGATTTCATTTAACGGCATTAAACCTTTTGAAACTAGTTGTGTACACACACGTGCTGTGAGAAAAACTACGGTGAATTCCATTTAAAATATCAGTCTTCCGGTCTGTACACACAAGTTCCGATTCAGCGCGTAGTCTCTCCAGTTCACACTGGGCTGATGCCAGGTCACTTTCTATCTGCTGGTTGGTCCACAGTCATCTGCCACCGACTAGTGTACCTAAATCAGGAGACCAAGTCAAAGAAGCCGCATTCAAAGCTCCAGGACCGAAGCTTGTCGCTGCAAAAGGTACTACACGGCTGAATAAAGTCGTATACGGTACTAATGTACCTAGAATGGCTGCTGCCCTCAAGAGTTCAATGTGTCGACGTAGTAAACGTGCTGCAGGTATTTATTCTAGATGTTTCTAAGCGTGTGCCATGTATCTACTGTATAATACCATTTGCTTTACAGATTTTCTGTCAAAAGTAACCCAATAGTCAGACCAACGGCGACCGTATATGCTTGCAACAAAAAACCCGTCAAAACACGTTGGGGCTCCACTCACTGCGGTGAAGCCGAGGGTGGCCAAACAAACGCCACATCGAAACCAGCCCCGTACGAATGTAAAGCTCACTTCGGTTTGTCAAAAGAAAACCATGATGTGTTGTAAGCTCGGATGAAATAAAAGTGTTAGCTATAATTTCAGGGGTACAATGGAAATAGGTAGATAATTCTGTTTTATGAAACACAGGTGGATCCAATCGATGCTGGAACAGACAATGGGTTCACGTTCACCGCACCCAACTGGCACACGGAACCGCAGGGAGTCGCATATAGCATAACTTCCTGCACATCCTGCAGGATCATTTTTCTATCTGTATCTAAAGAGATCACCACCCATCGGTACTTTCTAGTTTATAAAGGTCAGTATGAGCCACTTCCTACATAACTCTGATCTCAAACAGACTCAATGTTCAATGTAATTCTAATAGATTTTTTACAAATATGCTTATAAAATAGTGTATTGAAATTTAGAATAAAACTGCAATTTCTACTTGTCAACAAATGCTGTAAAATATTTGCTAGTAATGAAGTCAGTTATAGCATGACTATATTAATTTGTATAGTATTTTTTGAAAACATATTGACTTTTATCACTTTATTTTCGGAACAGGTATAGGAATACGAATAGAGTGAAGTATGTCAGCATGCCGAAGATGATCAACATTGAACTCTTGCAGTCATTCTACGTACATTAGCATCGCGTACGGCTTTATTCAGCTGCGTGGTACTCTTTGCAGAGACTCGCTTAGGTTCTGGAGCTTTGGATACGTCTTCATTGACGTGTCCTGCTCCCGGTTTAGGTGCACTAGTCGATGGTGGTTGATTTCGACCAAGGAGCAGATTAAAAGTGAAGCTGCAACAGTCTAGAGTGAACTGGAGAGACTATTCGACGAATCGGAACATGTATGTACATACCGTATGATTGATATATTAATTCAAATTAACCGTAATTTCACTCAATGCACGTGTATAAACCAGTTTCAAAATGTTAAATGACGTTAAATGAATGTACCAAAGTTAATAAAACAAATGTATTGTATGTTATATTACGCAAAAACTATTGTAATAACACCAATAAACGCATAGCGCATGAATAAGATGAACATTACACATTAATAAATCATTAAAAACACTCTCTGTATTATTTAATATTAATAAATTATTGTAATAAACAACTAAAGCTTATTATAAAGGATATACGTTCATAAATTAGTGTTCCCTACATTCATGTTCAATTTTAACATACATAATATATATCAGATTGGTATTATTATTAACCATTCTTAAAATATGTATTTGTTTAAATTAATATATTTAAATTTTCAAACTGACCTCTCATTGAAGACGGCCTGCATTCTGATTCGTCCGGCCGCGAAACGTAATATTAAGTTTGCATGAAAAACACTCTGTATTATTAATTAAATTAACAAATATATGATCGTCTAAACAATCTGATACATTAAATACTAATATTATTGCTACTTTTCCATTGTTTTATATTATTCTCAGTGATAGCTACAAACACAAACAGAATTTACCTGTAATCATACAAAACATATTTAAATTCAAGTTATCACATTTGACATTAGCTAAAAGGGTGCTCATATATTATTGCATCAAATAACCTATAATATCACCATAGATTAACATACTTTAGCAATCTATTTAGCTGTGTACAGTACATAGGAATATTGTTAACATATTTAATAATATTGAACACTGTAAACAAATACTTACATTCAATAGTTAACCTTAATATGCAATTTATGTCAACTACAACATAGCTGTCACTGATGTTGCGTTATATATACCGTTCTTATTCACAAAATAACAGTTTACGCCTGTTATTTATCTATTTATTTAGTATATATTCATTAATTAACCGGTTGTTTTAATCATTAATACAACTGAGCGTGACACTCGCTAGCCAGAACTTTGACAGCTAACCTAACAGCTCAACTGTGTTTGTCCTTCACATATGTGCCATATGCAGTGTGCGTTAGAAGAGTGCAGACGCCGCGACGTGTTGTTCTCTGTCCTTCACATATGTTCTTATGACAATAGTACATTTGACTCTGAATTATTGAATATTTATGACAACAACAAATTATATATGGTTAGGAGAGGTATGTAGGTTGAATTTAATGGTAAAAATATTATCCTAAAATATATTTTAATAGTTTTTTGCGTACAGAATTCTATAAAACATAAGTTAGAAAAGTGCAAACCTTTCAGTAGTGCCCGTTCGATGTTCCATATTAAGAGTTTGTTCACTTACAGATCCTGAGGAAAAAGAATTCATTATGACAGACGTGTTCAATACTCCTGCTTTGTGGTCAATCGGAATCCGTATATGTACCAAATACAATTTTCTAATCACAGGGAGACAATGGTATATCTATTCGTCGGTTGATTAAGTATATATATTTTCTGATTTATCATATTTTCTCTGTCTTTTGGTCGTGGATTCATGTGATGGAGATGGATCAGTTCCTGTATGAGGGATAAAGAAGACATGATGCCTAACTAGAACTGTCCAGTTGATTGTCATAGCTCATTTCAGTCTGGAGTACAGCAAGTATCACCAAGTACCATGTACATCACCAGTACAAGGATTCGTGGTAGACAGACAAATAGCAGCAAGTACTGGGAAACCATCAATGTTAGGAAGAAGTGTCCTAACACCCTACAGCAAGTGCAGAAAGTCATCCTTGTGGCTCACCTGAAGGTCAATGAGGAGTAAATGTTATATTAACACAAAATACTATATGAGCTGTTTATTTTAAATGTCACTTTGTAATTTGAAACAAGTTGTCATAAGATCTGTATGAACATGGCTGTGGTAGTTTATTTATTATATTTACTATTATGATTAAAATAGATCTTAAGATATTCATTTTGTTTTAAACTGTTGATTCTCCTATCTAGCCTAATATGTATACATAGATTCATTGGTTGTTACTTGTAGTATGTTACTTATAATAATTGTCACAATTGTATTGTAAAATTATTGACTAAATATTATGTGCTAAATAAATAAATTGTATTATTTACCTGACATTGACTCTTTATTTATTTTATAAATAATCATATAGAATACCTACGAATGTATCGTAAAAAATAAGTTCTTTTAATATTTAATTTGTCAATTTAAAATAAATACATAATTAACAAATGCTGGTATTATTTATTTCCATTGCTAAACATGCAAAAACATATTCAAAATACGCTAAAACAAATTTAATATATCTTTAAATTTCGTGTCCATCCAATTGCCGTGACGTCAGCAGGTCACGTGACAATTGTACACTCACACTACTACACACAGACACACCACTACATTGACACGTAAAAATTTACCTGTTACCTCCTCGCATTTCTGCTCTCCTAATACAAAATCGAAAAACACGCTTTTTCCCTGACGTCACGTGTACTTGTACACTAATACCATGGCACGTTCACACAGATGCACTAACACATAACCATCTATTGAACTGTCCTTGTCTGACTCATTAATCTTATATGAGCAAAAGAGATAGCTATACAAAACTCTAGCATGACGTCAGCGAAAAAGTGAATTTTTCGATTTTGTATCAGGATACCAGGAATGCAGAGAGGTAAACAGTTGTTCATATTGTCAATGTAGTGGTGAGCTCGTGTAGTAGTGTTGGTGTACTATATCTATCTCTCTTGTCTATACAAGACTAATGTGCGAGACAAGGACGGCTATATCGGTTGAAACAAGTATGGAGGTAGAAAGAAATGATTAGATTTAGACATTTAACGGTGGAAATAAATAAATAAACAATATTAACGTTTATAGATTGTATATTTTATTATATATTGATACATATATTTGCATAGGGTGCGTTTTTATGTATATTATGATTTGAAATGATGAAAATATATATAATAATGAATAAAACGATTATAATTAAAAATCTAACGCATTTATTTATTGAATAAGTGTATGTTACAAGTTAAACATTACAATTTGATATATAAATAAGTTGTTAATTACTTATAAAGTAAATAATAACAATGAAACTACATAAATGCTTATTTATAAATATACTACATGTGTGTGCATGTGTATATGTACCATTCAAGATATTATCCAATTATATTACTACTTTATAGAAGAAAACGCACAATATTTTCTAGTCTAGAGTACTTAAAATAAATTTCAATTACAGTTGTTTTCATATTCGATTTAAATACAATAACTACAAATATATCAATCAATATAATCCATAGCATTACATTAGATTGCTGTGTATGTTTTAATTGTACATGGAAATTCTATATTAATTATTACTATTTTCTCTTCTGTATCTAATATCTACAAATATAAATATCCACTGTGAACATTGATGGTGATGTATATGCTACTTGGTGGTATATGGTCTTCAGTGAAATGGCGGATGAATGCTTCTATACACTGCTCCCGAGAAGAACAGTTGAACATCGTTGATTAAGCATCCAGACTTGATTATTCCACATGAAGAAATTGATTCCATCACATGACTCCGTCAACTAAAGAAACAGAGAAAATATATTAGAAATTGTCTGTACCTTACAATGTATCTAATATTTTAACAAATATAAATCAAAGACTATTAATGAAATACATACGTCAATTAAATTCAGAGAAGGCAACGTCCAGTCTATGGTTCATTGTGGTCCACTGTGATTATCCTTATAACAGTGTACAGGGTCCTTGATGGTACCTGCACGTCCTCCGTGAAGTAGTAGGTAATATACAGTTATGTGTGTATAAGTTTATGTGGTGGCAATAAAGACTACTGACATATAAAATTAACAGCTCATATAGTAATCTGTAGTGGCTATCTGATAAATATCAGACGTACCGATATACATTCTTTATTAAATTATTCAATATTTAACAAAATTCAGTGTCAACCGTAGTATTGCCATAAGAACATATGTGAAGGACAGAGAACAACACGTCGCGTAGTCTGCACTCTTCTAATGCATGCTACATATGACACATATGTGAATGACAAACACAGACGTTCTGTTAGGTTAGCTGTCAAAGTTAGTGGGCTGCTATGTGAAATGCTGTGTTGCATTAATGGTTAAAATAACCAGTTAATTAGTGAATATATACTCAATAAATAGATACATAATTAGTATAAAGTGATATTTTGTGAATTACAACAGTAAATATAACGAAACATTAGTGACAGTTATATAGTAGGTGACGTGTTATACATTAATTAATGTTAACTATTGCATGTAAGTATTTGTTTAAAGTTTTCAATGTTGTTAAATGTGTGTGAAGATATTTCTACGTAACGTACATTGTTAAACAGAGTGCTGATGTATACCTATGTTAATCTATGGTGATATTATAGGTTATTTGATGCAATAATATATAAGCATTCTTTTGGCTAATGTCAAATATGGATATTTGATTGTAAATGTGTTTTGTTCTACGTATGATTAAAGGCAAATTCTGTGTTTGTAGAAAATCTATAAGCAGGCCAGTGTACAATATTAAAGGACTAACCATCTGCACAGTCAGCAAATGTAACTGTCACTTACATTCATTTCGCTGATGTGTACAATCCCAAAGCAACCATCACTGTTGTGCCAGTGTATCTGAAAAATCATCTTGTAACTAACAGCAGTACAAGCACTGCTGTGACCAATATACTAAAGGAGTTCAGTCAGAGTACTAAATGTANTCGCTGATATGTACAATCCCAAAGCAACCATCACTGTTGTGCCAGTGTATCTGAAAAATCATCTTGTGACTAACAGCAGTACAAGCACTGCTGTGACCAATATACTAAAGGAGTTCAGTCAGAGTACTAAATGTATAGAAATCAGCAAGGTAATTAGATACATATACTTCTATTTATCAGCCAGATACATACATGTAGGAATTGTATCTGTCGTTGCACAATACAGTGCCGTGTTTAGTACCTTCATTGATGATCTTGAACATTTTTTCATATATATTTTTTAAAGTATATTATTTTAAAGAGCTAATTTTTTGACATCTCTCCACAATTGCTTATTGTAAATGCGGCACTGCATGTTTCTATGTCATTGTTCAGAGTACACATTTTCTGTTCTGTAATCCATTAAATATGATTGAACATATAGAAATTCCGTAGACATACTAGTTTCATATTAAATATATTTTACCTGGCCTTGGATGATGCTGATGCTATACTTTTCAATATATTATATTAATAATTATTAATGATTTTTCCAGACTGCAACAGATAACAACTAGATATTGAAAACTAAAAC
>JAGJTL010000054.1:1920384-1931715 GCA_022063505.1 Calosoma granatense
CTTATGAGTTATCAATTAAACATATTAGAACAATGAAAGTTATTGCGATTAGAAATTATAGAAAATCTAGACAGAATTAATAAAAGATATACATGTACACTTATATCTACTGCCATTATCATTTAACTGTAATACAAATTAGCTTGTAATGTTACATTGTCAGTAATGTTACTACTAGTGTACTAGTAGAATTAATATTTGCCTGCTTCTATAAAACCCTTCAACAAGAACAAGAAAATATGATATGAGTTAATGCCAAAATTTATATTGTTCAAGTTGAACCCTACGTCTAAATTATAATATTTTATAAATAGCTAACTATGACGGTGTATTGTGAGGTCTTCCGTATATGATGCTACCTGTCTGTCCATCACACATGTGCTGGGATCAATCTCATCTCTAATACAACGTCCATCCTTTGGAGCTGGTGGATAGTGGTGTATGTGTGCTGCGCCATGGAGTGTTTCATTGAAGAATAACTGACCGGTTCTAGTGTGGCATTCTGTCATCTTCATTTCACATGAATCCATTATCTAGAGAGATAGGGGAAATATATTAGAAATTGTCAACATCTAATTGGTGCTTGAAGGAGAGGTGGCTCTTTGACTGACACATTACTTGAATATTTCTGTACAGATTGAACAATGTTTAATGTTTTACGCCTGTATGTATGTAAGTCCGGAATACATTCTTGAATTACGCGTTTGTATAGTTACAAGGGGAAGGGCTATGGATGTTCTTACCGTAAAATTATAATAGTGCAGATAATATACAATTATGTGTGTATAAGTTAAAATATATTAGAAATTATCTTTACTAGTGTAAGGTACCGTTTCAACATTTTAATACATATTATGTTACTAGCCCCTATAATGTGCGGATAACTGTATATGAGGTAGGTCTTGCTGTTTACGTGGCTCAGCGTGTGGTTCAAGGAGTTGGCTGATGTGTACAGTGTCAGGTAGTTTGGCGGTCCAGTGTTGAATGTAGTGCAGGGACGTGTTTGCGTGGGTCAACACGTCCCTGGTTTGATAGTTAGACGACACGTCTCCTTATTAGCCTGGTCGTGTCAGTGCGTCCCTGGCAAGGTTGCGCAGTGTCTTCGGTTAGTCCAACGTTGGACAGGGACGTGACTGTCGGACTAGTTACGTCCCTGGCAGAGCTATGTTACGGCACATAGTTCATCGAGGGATCAGAGTCTGGCAATTGTCGCCTCGTATGAATGACCAGTGTATGCTTGCAGGTTGACACTCATTGAATATTCATATATTCATAGTTGTTTTGGTTTGTTTACATCACCTCCCCTGGAGATTCTACACGCGGATGATGCCCTGGGCTTCTTGTATTCTAGTTTTATTTATTTATATTATATTATAGTTCATAATTGTTTGGGGATCTTCAAATATATTGTACAATTTATTCTTTTTTATTTGTGTGTAGTGCCGCCTAAGACACATCCTAACACTAGCAAAAGTACAGGCATTTATTTACTTATTTTTCCAATTTTGTAAAACAGAAACTAGTAATTTTATGCACGCAAACAAATCAATAGCTCTTTAAATATGCTTTCATAAAAATTCCTTATGATAAAGGAAAAAGTACAATGTAGATTGTATTATTACACAAGTCTGTATATGTCAAAATGTCAGATCAAGAAAATACGTCAATTGTAACAACAGAAGTACGTTGATAGGTTGCTTGATGTTTGACAGAGACAAATATACATCTGTCAATGGAATAACATGTCCATCAACATTGATCAGCTCATTGGTTGTAATATATAAACAAATACTAACAGGACATACTTCAGTTGCCAAGCATAACTTTAGCAGATTTGTTAAAACTTCTTAGAATTCTATTAGAAAGAAATTTACTCTTAAATACATATAATAGAAACTTATTATGCGTCCATAATTTATAATATTGTAAATATAAAGCTCTGTATTTCATTAATATACGTTAATTTTACTTAATAAAATTCTATCTGTATAAAGTTTAAATACTTACAACAGATAATGATGCGTCCATTAGATTTAAATATACGACTGATGCAGTTGTTAACATTATGGCCCGACGAAACGGTGGACACCCTCACCGCAAAGTTCCTTGTACGACACATCCTCACAGTGTTCACGCTGTGTCCCAGTGCCGTGACATCCATTCTGGGCGCCGCGAAACAGCTGAACCAGCTGGAGGACATCAACATCCTGCTGGACCATGTGATCGGACTTGGTGCTCTGGTTGCGATGGTGTATATGAGCGAATGTTTCATTAAGAATGCGTGGCGTGTCCGTAAACTTGTCGAGGAGATCCGTAGCTTTGAGGAACGCTTTAACGCTGGCGATGTTGTGCGTGATACAGAACATAGTGTACAAACATTTACGAAGGTAATATTCTTCCATTTCAATATTGCAGTAGTCTTCTGTGTTCTTCCATTACATTCTATTCAAAATTCTGCCAAATATTCTCTGAAATATACAATAAAATTATCAGACCAATAAATAGAGTATATATTATGTAGGTTTATATTAATTAATAAGTTATCTAATTTATTTGGATGTCATATGCATATTGTTTGTTCCAATGATACAAATATATTTATATATCTATTGCCGGGTAAAACTTGATTCAAAACAGAGAATATTGAATCTGTCTAGTTGTATTAATGTAATGTACCATAGAAATAATTTTGTCCTGGGGATCTACAATTGTCAAACAATGTTTCTCTTCCTTCCAATTGAAGGATAAGACATATACATGTACATAATTATTACCTTACAGATCTTCATGCTGTACGGATTTGTCGGTAATCTCTGCTACGCTCTCTTTCCTCTCTTCAACATACAAACTTGTGAGAAAGATCGAATACTTGAACCTGCATTGACCAAGCGCAGAGATCCATGTGGGCTGATTGTTCGTGTATGGTATCCGTTCGACGTAGATCAGCAACCACGGTTCCAACTGGCATATCTGCTACAGATGTACACGTGTATCATCATCTCTGTGGTGGTGTTAGCGCTCACCATGACTCTGGTGGGACTGTTGATGTATGCTGTAGCATTCATACAACATTGTCGCTGTAAAATCGCACAAAGTTGTAATGTCCGGGACAACAGTGAGAAGAGACGTAATGTAACGTTCTGTGTACGATATCATATAGCGATCATACTGTAAGTATATGAATATGAACTTAATATTCACAGAAAACTACGCTCCTATTAAAATTGACAGCTATATAAATACATTATTGTCTTTTACTAATCTAGTTGTAAATTAATAAAAATAAGATTTATTAATCTTAAAAAAAGGAAAATAATATACCTCTTTCTATATTCCTCTTCATATATTTTACAAACTTCTTTAATGCTACTTTCTTGTCTGAAATTTTAATATCCGTTACAAAGAGTTGCGCATTTCTTAACAACAATTTTGCAAATCACAAAGCAAGTCCTGTGAATCTGCCATATGTGTTTGGCATAAACGCATCGATAGTTTACCTATGTACGTATATAAATACCCAATACCCGTACTCCACTTTTGCAAGAAACAACAGACAGCACAACCATGACAACTAATAGTGTATTATTTCAAGTTAATATTAAACTAATGCGTTTGCTAAATTTGTGGCCACCAAAAAACCAAGACGAACCGAAATGTTGGCGTACGTTTAAAGATCTGAGTGCTTTCCTGGCTTCATTGCCGACTACACTGCCGATCATGGCTGATTTCGTGATCCAGGTGCAGGGAAAATACGATGATGTACTGGACATTACGGAGAATCTGACTGCGCTGGGTGCACTGTTCGGTATGATGTACCTCGGTGCATGTTTCGTACAAAATCGCAGACGAATTATGACACTGATTGAACGTTTGCAAGTGTTTGAAGAATTTGATACAGTTGACGAGATGATTGAAACGGAACGTAGAGCTTCGTTGTATACAAAATTGTTTATTTTCTACGGTGTGTTTGGTAATTTCTGCTATTTAGCCGTGCCGTATACAAATATGCAGGCGTGCAGAGAACGTAGAGCTGCATCACAGTACAGTGCAGACATACCCTGCGGTCTCATAACACGGTTTCGACTACCGTTTGACTATCAGGACTCGTGGTTCTTGTACGTGGCGATATTCGTGCAACTGTACGCTTGTCTAGTGGCCACCATGATTACACTCACGATTACAATGTTCCTGGTAACGCTGTTGATGCAAGTCATTACACAAATGCAAAAGCTGAGACGATTATTGAAACAGAATACACCGATACGAGAGTGTATTCGTTATCATAATATGATTAACGAGTAAGATTTTCCATATATAATATATATGTATATATGTGTGTGTGTGTTTAATTTCATTCTTCACTGCAACCTTATAATTTTTTCTCAATTCAAACAACTTGCGTATGTTACAGGTACGCTTCGCATGTAACACAAGCGTTCAGTTCAATGATGTTAATGCACATTACACTAACATCATTCGAGATAAGCGTACTGGGATTTGAAGTATTGATGGTCCATTCACGAACAGACTCTTTACGTTTCGGTATGCATTTGTTGGGTTGGCTTGTGCTGTTGTTCCTCATCTGTAGCTATGGCCAGAAGTTAATTGACGAGGTAAACTATTATCTCAAAGTGTAAACATAACGTCACACTATTTTGCAGTATGAAGAGTCCTGATTCTATAGTTATAGTCCAAGCACTATTGTAATGCTTAATAATATGTATTTCCATGTTATTGCAGAGTACTGGTATAGGCTGGGACGCGTATGAAACAAACTGGTACGATAGTCCTGTGTCGGTGCAGAAAGATCTGCGGCTGATGATCCTGCGCAGTCAGAAACCAGTAACACTGTCCGCTGCATCGCTAGGGGTCATGTCATTGGAGACATACTTGGGTGTACGTAATACTTATACTTACTAACAAGACCAGTAAATATAGTCAACACATAGTTCACAAAATCTAAACGAATCGAAAGAATGTTGTACACTTTTAACTAAACTCTTTAAGTAATAAATACATATATTGGTTTTACAATTGACTTTGGGAATTAGTGCAAGGGATATATGATATTTTATCTTAATGTGCGAACTGTATTGTTGATATATGTTTCAGGTTCTGAGCACTGCATATTCCTACTTTACACTGCTGCTAAACATGAAGAAAGATTAAACCAACTGTCTGAAGATTCTATGCACGATAATAGCAATAATCTACATAGAAATAAACCAGCGACTTCTAAATCTGTAGCGATAATTCACACACTAAATATCAACGCTTAAAACATATATTATATTGTATTGTATATGTAGAACTATATAGGATATTACTGTCAGGTTAACTTATATCTCCAAACAAAACAAACAATATTGAATCTGTCCACGTAGCACTATTGGTATGCTAAGCAATGTAGTTATAGATTTAGATGAAGCCTATCATTCGGCATATTGAATTGTAATTTCGTATTAATTGTCAAGAATGTTATTTTTGAAATTCAAGCAATAATTTACCACGCAAATACACACAAATATATTCCAAACTAATTCTCTATGGATGAATATGAATATGAACTCCCGCACACAGAATGAAACAATAAATAAATTAAAGTAGGACTGTGTAGAGTATTTTAGATGTAAAACTGATGTACACTTTTATTGATAAATAATAAAGCGAGACACACTCTAAAATTGCTTGTCTTAAAACACAATAATATATAAATTAATAACACAGAAAGTATTAGTTTAGCCAAAACAATATATACCGGATGGTTGCAAAAAAAAAACCACTCCATGTTTGACGTCTTGGTACTCTGAAACTATTATCGATAAAAACTTCGGTAAGGTCTTAAAATGTTCGTTATATAGTCTAGTTTTACGCATGTAAATTTCAATTTAATTGTATAAGTCGTTTTGTAGTTCCAGACGTCAGAGTGCCAAGACGTCAAACGCGGAACGTTTTTTTGCATCCACCCGATATATAACCCAGTCATACATACATATGAGAATTTAAACTACAATCAAATATAACATTTTATTGATTGCTATTCACAGGTTGGTACTAACGCGGCACTACTGAATTTTCTAACTGTGACACTTGACAGAAATATTATTACCAGTGTTAATTATAAGGAACGTTATCATCTGCCTGTGAATATTATCAATAATAACATGAATTAAAACATGTAACTTTCAGTACTGTTATTTCATTTTAATACTCCTTATGCTAATATCCACAGTAACGTGCACTAATACATGTTCCGTTCAAATGTCCGCCTTAATTTTCGCTCGGTTTGAAAATGAAATGATTCTGTATTTATAAGACAGTTCATATTCTCAACTGATGTACTTACACTACATATTACAACTACTGCGATATTGTAGTTTAAATTCCAAAAGAGTCAAACATGCATATATTCTATGGGAGGGTATGTATGTATTATTATCATAATCACAAAATACAAATTGTTACTTACAATTTTCCTTCTATTCTACAGATGTATGTACGTGTGTGTGTGTGTGTATGTATGTATTGAAGCGTAATTATTATTAATTTTAAAAGAGGAATGATGAACAACAATTCATTTCTTCAACAGCAACAACAATAACATTGTTCAATTCTGTAAAAAACTTCTTCCGATATAGCCGCAATTATTGATGAAATAATTTTACAGAATTCTATTCGGTGATTTTTCAATTTAACCGTTAACTCAGGAAATCCAGTATATCATCGCTGGACAGGACCGTACTGTTGTTGTTTTTGTTGTGCGTTGCCGTTTGTGATTGTTGCGGTTGCATCAATAACGGTTGTTTACTTAACATCTGGTTCATAGGGACTTTCGTAGATCCTACAGTTGGTAACAGTGAATCCAGTGCACTCCAATTCTGCTGTTGCTGTTGCTGTGCACTACCATTGGCCGTATTACCCGTGACGGCCATTTTGTTCGATGCCCATGGACTACTGGATGTAGGTGATTGCATCCAATTTTGATTAAACGTATTATTTATTGTTGCTGGTTGCGATGGTAACGCTGGGAAATTGTTCACAAAGTTCTGTGGTTGCCATGGTGGCTGTTGCGCGACTGTTTGTTGTTGTTGCTGCTGTGCTATTGGCTGGGCCGGTACAGGCGATGACCATTGCGGTGGTGGGGATGCTAGTTGCGACGTCAGATCTATTGGTGTGGGTGTGGCTTTTGGTTGAGCCGGTAGTGGGGCGAGTACGGGTTGACTATGCAATAATTTCACGGCATCTTGCTGTTTAGCTAGTCTGTAAGTAAATAGTATGAATTATTATTGTATTAGTACCATATGTGTCTATTAGAATACATTATTTCAATCATATTAAGCTAAAAAGCAAACATACGATTCTGCCAAACACATTTCTAAGAACATATGAAGGTTTCTAAGCTGAAGTTCAATTTAAATCTTGTGAATTCAAACAAACAATATCTAGTCTAGTTGCATTTAATGTTATGGAAACAGGTAAGCAACGTAGTTTCGTTTGAATATGTTTGGTTCAAGATTTTAATTAAACGTCTTTGCATGCTATCACACAAATACTGATAATATCTAATAAAATCTACATAGAAGTACCAACCGTTGTTTCTCCTGTAAACTAAGCTGTCCGACGCCATTATCTTTAACAGTATCAGCCGCTGTTGGTTGTGCAGGTGCGTGTACCGGTGAGTTGGACAGATAATTATCCAAGCCGAGTCCGGAGAACATGGCATCCAGTTTGGGATCGACTGGTTTCGCTGTCACCGGACTATTGTTCGTGAAGCTCATCTCTAGAGTTCTGTAACACATAAGAAACACAAGTATTACAAAACTTGTACACATTAGTTTACAAGTTTGTTGCAACAAACATATTGTCTTGCTTACTTTTTCTCTTGCTGTACAGAGTTGAGTTGCTGCAACTTGTTGCGATGTTCGTTCTCGACAATCTCGAACATACGTTTTACCAGTGTGACGAGTGCATTGAACTGGGTAAGTGTGAGGCCGTTCTCGATGCACAGCGGCATCAAGAAGGGCAGGATACGTGTTGCAATCACTTCCTTCGTAATACCGAGTTTCTTATGGTCCATGGCCATTTTATAGATACCTGCAAATAGAAAATATTAATACAATGCATCCTAAATATATTCAAGTTCAATTCAAATATGACAATTTTGAAATTCATGGATATTAATAGTTTAACAATGTCTTATTAAGATTTGTTCCCTGTATTTTATTATCATATTTGAAACACTGAAATATATAATATAAATTCACAGTATAATCGATTTGATTTGACTGAGAATTTAATGGAATTATTTAGAATCAATGGAATAAACAAATAATGTACATTTCTGTAGGTTAAACCGATTTGACGGTGTTTACAGATTCTGAGACAGACGTAAGAAGTGACAAAAATTGTGTAGGCACATATTTCCAAGTTAAAATACACTCTAAAGACAAAAAAATAAAGTAGTTTTTACCTAGTATGCCCATCAGCACTGCCGGTTCTCGTGACGGTATCTGTGGCAAGAACGGTAGTACTTCATCCAGGACAAGCCACTTGTCCAGGTGCTCCAGCAGTCGTCCCAAGCACAGGAGACAATTCACCCGCACTGACAGACTCTGTGTGGACAGACACAGTCGTTTCACCCGGGGTAAAACACTATTCTTCACGGCAGCATGGTCCAACAGGCCGGCGAATGTTGGCAATGCCGACAGACACAACTCATGGATCTGATGTGTGTCAGAGTCGAGACCTCGGTACAGCATGGGCAACACTTCACGCTGAACATCTTCGGCGGGCGTCAACTTCAACAGCAGTTCCATGCGTTGCACGAAGATCAGAAGTATTTGAATTGGTTCTGTAAGACGCATGACGGGCCGGAGATGCGGCAGGATGTGACGCATATACTGCTCCTTGTCACAGTGTTCGGCGATAGCTAGTACATTGGGTAACACGAACGGCACCATCAGCGGCTGCACCAGGTCCCGTACTAAGCATGGGAGGACGCGCAGCAAGCGTACACGTGGTGGTAGTTTGTGTAAGGCTTCGGGGAGACCACGATAGAACTGGGATTTCTGTACATTATCCCATTGGAACAAGGAGTCTAGATAGTTGAGTGTCTTGACACCGACATCTTCAAAGAATGGTACCTGCAAGTATTAAGATCTAGTTAGTAACCATAACTTAAAACTTGCGAGAACAATCAATGGGACTTACTTTAACAAACTGATGAGCATCGGGACGGAGTTCTGGACTTGTATTCAACATCATCTTTACATATTCACGTAGTCCTTCAGCCACAGATTGGAATTTACTCGCTGGTAACTGTTTCAACTATAAACAAACAGAAATAACATTGAGAAACATGTTTAATCGGGACGTACAGCATAGAACTGATAATACTAATATGAATACACTATTATTTGGTAGACTTGATACATTATTTCATGACCGTCTCTGTAACAGTGTACAGGTTGGTAATTGTTTAATAATTTAACATTGCTATAAAGTGTCAAAATTCAACATAAATATCCAATCACAACATGCAATATCGAATCGTGTCTAGTGGCATTCATGTAATGAGGAGCAACATAGTTTCGCTTCGATATTGTCCTAAGACATTCAACAAATAATCAAGTGCTTGTGTACCTGCTGTGCGCGTTTCTTGAATGCCGAGTAGTCGGTGCACGGCATCACGGGCTGGTGTACCGGAGAGTACAGCGTGTACGCTACCATACCCAGTGAGAATATATCACTGGCGGCTGAATGACTCTGCACCAACGAATGCTCTGGAGCCAAGTAACTTAGCGACGGTTGACACACGGCAGGCATAAGCGAGCTGTACTCAGTGAATGGCCAATACGGCTGCAAAAACATTATTTTAATTTAATAATCACGCTAAAACATTCAATTCTTAACACTAACCTGACTATTCGGTGGACTCTCATTCAACACACAGAAATCAAAACCGAATATCTTCCACGCGCCTTGTTTATTGATGATAATCGACTCGGTGCACACGTTCCGATGTAACAACTTAACGTCACTATGTAAGAACGCCAATCCTTCACCGACTTGTAACAATCCATACTTGATCTCAACGTCAAAGAATTTATACTCTGTCACCTCGACGGCCGGTGGCATTGGCATATTGTCCGTTTGGCCGAGAGTGTTTGCCAAACTGGCAAACACTGGCTCTGTCGCAAACGCCAAACTCTCCCGGCTTTCCTCTAACGGATGTTGCACGGTCAGTATCTGTGGATGACGTAGTTTTGTCAAGTGGACAACACCACGTTTCAAAGACTCTAAGATGAGATCACGATCGCCTTTATTCCAACGTTCGAGTTGACGTTTCTCGAACACGAATATTGCGGCTTCTTGTTTCGTTGATTTCTTGTAACCGCTATAGATTTTCCATAACAAACCTGTAAAACGATATTATACACTGGTATTCAGTCAAGTCTTAGTACAATTTAATACTAAATTCAGTATATAATACTAGTATTATTTCAAAATCAATTATAAATATCAACACGATATAAATGAATGTTTATGAAAGGTCAGTTAAATATCAAACTTTACAAAACATTACTTATACATAAGCCGAATGATATTTCGTTTACTGTCATTCAAAATGATCAATATTCAATAACATTTTTAGTAATATTATCGATGAGAAATGAATGCATTGTAATATAATATGTCTCGTTACTACATCTCTACATATTAAAGATATGTACATTTAATATCAATTTCTATGAACAGAAGTTACATGTAAGATTCAGTTCTACAGTATTATATTTCTATAACAAATAAGGCAGTTTCGTTTCAATATTCTTCATAATAAATACTACAGAAGTTAATACACTCATTACTAAACGATTTGATCGCTTATATGATCGAGAAATATAAAATATTATAGAGAACATATGTTGATCACTGTACCTGGTCCTGCGGAAGCAATATGATTGATTACTTCATATTCTCGTGTTACTGGATTACCAGGAAGAACTCCAGATAATTGAGACACCGTACTACTAACTGACGAATAAAATTTGTTGATCACATCCATGATTTTGTTAAATAATTCAAGTGCACAAAGAAAATTTTCATTCAAAAAAGGTTATGTTTCATAACACTTCTATTATTTTCGATACAAATGTCACACTACTGTTCTCCGTTAAAAGATAAAACTTATTGGATATGATACACTATAGTTTTTAAATAAAATATTAACTATTACATTATTTAAAATATGATTCACTACACTACAAGGAATTTGACACTGACAGCTACCAATGGGGAGAGTAGGACTACTGTGAAGTTGGTAACGCCAGG
>JAGJTL010000054.1:1946696-1968722 GCA_022063505.1 Calosoma granatense
TAGAAAATATTTCATAACTTTCAAATAATAACATACCTACATGTTTCATTTGATAAGCTGTTGCAGAAATTTCAAACTTTCATGAACACTATAGTTTAAATAATTTATATGTATGTACTTGCCTCACTGATATCCATACACGTTCAGTATAACACTTTATTATTCATAAATAGTTACGGCTTCAGTGTTAATATTAATAGAAATGATTTTACTTATTTCCATGCTGGACAAGGAATGAACAATGGGATAAGTTTGTTTACATTATATACACATATGTATATAATGTATTTTACATACATACATAGACGTATGTTAGTTTTGCTCGTACATATGTTAAGTTTTGATTATTATTTATTAAATACTTAATAGTACAATGGTTGGTTGGTTGCTAGTCGCTATTTATTTTCAAGTAAGTATGTTCACTATATACTAAGTAGAACTTACGCTATGTATATTTTATACAAGAGAGAAGACAAAAATTACAAAAAAAATAAACACGGGTATATCCGTTTTATGTAATACTTTACATAAAGTCGTTCTATGGCACCACTCAAAAATATACCATATATCGTATGTCTCTGGGTCATCAATAATTATTTCAGATTCGCAAACAAACAAAATTCGAAATCTGTCCAAATTCTAGATTTTGTTTTCCCAAAAGAACGTTTATAAATAATAATCAAAGAAACGAAAAACAAAAAAAAAACAGTATATGAAAATAGAAAAAAAGAGTCGAAAGATCATTTCTGATCGTCAGTTCGTATATGTGTACTAGCAGTTCGTAAATTATAAATCTTTCATCAAATATCGTGGTACATATTCTCTGTGGTCGATCGATGTCGCATTATCAATTAATTAAATACACACTAATCACTTTGGTTCCATATCTTATCAACAACATTACTTTTTAATATATACAAAAAGAAATCACAAGGAAATTAGCCCTAACTAACTAAGAGTAATCATAAATCCATTAATTATTAATAATTAAAAATATTTACATCAACGAACATTCAAGTATTTGTGTGTGTCGATAGCTTAAAGCAGACGGAAAAAATATCAACAACATAGAATTGAAACGGGCGTGACCGACCAATCAATCAGTAGGCAGCACTTGTTCAATGCTCGTCTCTCATTGGCTGGTGGACAGGGAAACAAATGAACATCAACCGAAATGCATTATGGGTGATTGAATATACATGTAATAGATACTGTAAGCGGTTCTTTATACAAATATACGGGCAGTAATAGTGGAAATGAGTCTTAAAAAACACAAGACAAAACGCGCGCATTATCGCACATACACCGATGATCACACAATTAGCAATAAATACTAAACAACAGCGATACATAGTCCAGTAATTCGAATTCTTATATCTTGTATTTAGGGGAAATCATACTAGTGAGATACGCACGCCACCACGGAAATCCGACCTACCGGGGAGAATTAGTGTTTTTGTTATTCCGAAGAATTCGAACTACTGGTACGCGGTAAACAGTAGCAACATTGCTGGCGATAGATAGTTTTTCCCAAGAGGGGCAACTAGAGAAGGTTAATTAATTTACTTATTAATACTTATATATACTGGCTATTTTAGTTAATATACCATCTGGTAACTCGTGATAACTGATAATTTTCATCAAAGGCCACTCTTCCTACAATATTGTATCGGTTTTAGTTTAGTTATTGAGTTTTTGTCCATGTGTAAGAGATTAGGAGTTTGCTAGACTCCGCCGTTTTGTTTGAGTTTCTGTACAGAATTAGTTAAAATGGCGACGACACATTTGTCCACTCAATACAAGTATTAATCTTAGGAGAATACTGCAATACTTATTCTTTAAACAACAAATGATCTAATTATAATAATAATCTTATACTGGTTTGCGCTGTGGTCCTGTACGATCCTGAATTGACGGGAAATACAGAATCACAGCTGGTTTAATTCAAATTTCACCTAACTACAGATAATAGTACGAAAAGCGATGAACGAGAAATGAGATATTGCACATGATGCACCGAAAATACACACATTTTATCACAATTTAATTACCACACCGCATTTTAAACCAACTGGGACGATGTAATATAGTTACGTACAGTCACAAGTACCGATTTCGAGAAGTTAAAGGGCAATGTTACGTTATAAAGGTTAACGGAGAGCCTAAAGGATGGATCCGGAAGGTATTCATGCGATAATACCTGGCCCATGCATGCTCAGGTGCAACAACAATTACTGCGCATGTGTGTGGTTGATGTAAAACTGTGTAATATATTGCACAGTATATTGTGCAATATATTGCACAATCCTGAAACACTAGTTTCAGCATCATTTAACGTTATATTTGTACACACATGCGCCAGAACGAAGAAGTGTGCAAATAAAACGTCACTGATCAAGCTAAATTGGAAAAAGTCCAAGAAATTTAGTCTTGAAGTGACAAACAAACAAAAATGTATTTCAACATTCATAGAAATAGATTTGAAACTTATTGAAAAAGAGCCCAACACCGTTAGCCATGCAAACAGGAATGGAATTTGGAAGGTTTCTTTTAGTAGAAACAGGCCTTTTTTATGTTCAAACACAGAAATACTATTTCGCAATATCCTGGTATAGGACCAATACCGTTAATCATGCATAGGATTGGATACTGTGGATAAGGTACTTAGTAATCCATCACCATCAGTACATGCGCATAGGATTGGCTGGTGGATAGGATTAGCAGAATAGTCCTATAACCTGCGGTGTATTGCGAGAATCCAAAGCACAATAGAAGAATAGTAGTTAGTCATGCATACGGGACAGTAGTTCGGATAGGTTTGGTTAAATATATTGTGCATTTGGAGATTTCAATGTGTATGATTCTGTGAATGTTGAAACAGACACCTAATCTATGAAAATATAAGCAACAGATGTTGTTTTATTCCATAAGCCATAAGCAGGGTTGTTATAGAAGAAATTGTTAAAGTTGTCAGTAGCAAATTCGATACAACACTTGTGACTGTACGTAACTTTCAATTAAGTACAAATTTCACTAAAAATAAAACATCTTTTAGCTTCAAGAATCGTACGAAAACAAAAAAACTGCATAAAACCATTTAACCAAGTGAAAATCTTACGAAAAAAACGTGCAATAATTCAACTGCTAATAATAACCTCAAAAAATCATGATAATGACAATGCAATGATTAACTAATTTGTCAAGTAAATTCGAAAGATGAAATAGTTCGGTGATTCTAAAACGCCTAGGATACATTCTCTTTTTTGAATTTCTTCCCTAAATGTTTCAAAAATAAATATACAATCACCGCAAGATCACAATATATGTATGTAGTATGTAGAACTAATTGTAATATACTAGAATGGTATTAGTTTCTGCCGCCGCCGCCACCACCTCCGGCATCTATTACCGCTGAACGCGGTACCAGGCCTTTCTGGTCGCCACGACAACACAGCAACCACTTGGAGTCCACCTCCAGGATCACTTTTAATCGGTCACCCTCGTTGAATGACAGGTGGCCGTTGTCTGAGGGGAGGCGGTGCGTGAGCGTACGAACAACCCTGTAAATGTACATGAATACACCAATGAAATGATATGAAATACAAACATTACATGCATGCATGCATGCTAATAGATTTTTTCATAATGTTTGATTCTAATATACTATAATTATACAATGAATGATATTGATACAATTTATGCATGTTATGTTACATCTAACAGATAAGTTGTGTATGTTGAAAGATGAAGTTCAACTTGAATCTCAAAGCTGTCCCTAATTAATGTAAAGCAAGGTAGATTCATTTTAATATTGTTTTCATTTGAGATTTAAGCTGAAATTTGACACGAGACAATAAAAGTACACATTAATGTGAATATTAACGATGAAATACATGCATAGATGCATACCAAAAACATAGATCTATAGATTCTATAAAACTATTAATTCACACTATGATTATTACGGTGATATAGAGAACTCTTACATAATATTTGCATTGAACAGACATTTTAAGTATTTATGTCAAGTAACTGTGCAAATTATAACGTTACATTGTAACGAGCAATTCAAATTATTTATCTCTAATTTGAAACAAGCTAGAATCAAATAATAATAATTATACAACTTACTTGGGTGTTCTCGTATGTGACTGCTGTTGTTGTGATTTCCGTGTTACGGAACTGGACACAGCCCGTCGTGGCGGTGTTAGTTTGCTGCCCTTTGCGCCCTGCACACTAGATACGGGCCTGTACGGTAGACTGCTGGGTCGTACTGGGTGTATTCTGTTCTCTGGACTCTCTAACTGATCAACTCTACTCGTCCTAAACAATTAAGAGAAAAGAAAATACATTTAAAACGATGCTTAAAGTTATAACAATACGCAGCTTAGTATAAGATCTCTTTGGTAAATGAATGTTTTATATTTACCTGGTAACTACACCTGCCTTCTTCTGCACATTACTCTTCACCGTTCCAATCTTTGAAACTGGTGTAGGTTTCTTAAGACCACTGCCACTAGGTGGTGTGGTCGCCTTCTTCACCGGCTGCTGCTGCTGCGGCTGTTGTTTGGTTGGCATCTTCATGAATGAAGGCGACAGTACAGGTATCCCCGACTTTACCGGTGAGGTGACTAGTCGTGGTATCTTGGATTTGGGTGTATGACTGGGCGACAGAGGTGGTGATGGTTGTGAGATGACATCTTTACCACTCAGCATCTCCCATTTCATCTGTAACCGGCGGAATTTACCACCATTCAGCGGATGGTCGTCTGAGAGTTGACTCTCAAGGGATTCAGGACCGTCTTCGTGTAGCGAGGGAGCTGGTGAACTGGAGCCCTTCGAAGGAAGAAAAGAAATAAGTTAGTTTATACTGCCAGCCATTTTGGAGATGTGGAACGTTAGTGTTTAATTGTTGCTGTATTAACTTACTTCCTCATGAGAGTTTGTCGTATCCTCCCTGTATTGTACCTCACCATTTCTTGCACCTCTCCGCTGTACATTATGTGCCGTATGTTCCAAACTATCCGTATACTCTTCTTCTGTATCGTCCGCTAGCCGGTCAAACGCCTGTACGAATTTCGAGCCCATATGAATGCCGGACCATCGTTTCTTAACGGTTCCCGTAACATCATCGCACAGTTTAAAGCCAGCCGTCAGTCCAATGTTAGGATCCACACAAGAGCGTGGTCTCTGTCGCTCTTCACGCAACTGTGGTTTAGTGTGAGCGGATGAATTGAGCAGATCAGGTAATGAGGGATCACTCGTTTCGTCCGAGTGCTCCGTCGGTGAACAACGACGAATCATTGTCGCGACGGATACGTCCTCTGTATCGTCACACGATTGGCTCATGTTGCTCTGCACGGATCGGACGAGTTTCATTAGCGTTAGTTGTTTGTTGGTTAGATGTGACATGGGGGAGATCTAAGCAACCATAGACAAAACAAACAGAAGGGAATTAGAGTTAGTATTGTATAGGAGTCTTGTTTAAATTGAAGTTAACATAGTACAATAGTGTTATCGAGAAGGCCGTGCAGTATAATATACAAGCTTACTCTGAGATGTGTCGGACTAGAAGGTTGATGGTACGAGTCCATACGTTTCAGACTCATGTGTAGCTGTCGGTATTCGAACAACAAATCCATCTGGAAGGGTAACAGCGCGAGCGGTTGCAGAGTGGCTATCAGTGTGTCTACCAATGAGCGCATAGATGGACCGCTCGTCTGTGCCAGCAACAACAGCGAATCAGAACTGTAGTGTTTCCGTAATATCGTCTCCCGAGTTCGCAAGTAACTTGCCCAAGCGTCCAATGATCGTACACTGTTAAACAAGACATCAGTCAACTACAAATACAGATTACTTGATTATCAACAAAACGAAACATTAGATGTATTCTGTAATACAATCTATACTTGCTTTATTTAGACATTAAAGTTCATTACCAGTACTTAAAAACCATATTTTCGTTTACTCACTTCAGTAGACCGAAGACAAACGCGTTAAACTTCAACAATCCTTCACTGAAAACGTCCTCACTGTTAATTCGCATCACTAGCTCGTTGAGTGCTTTTGTCAGTGGTCCCTGTTGTGCAGATGCTTCTACAACTTGCCAAACAGAGTTGTTGATAGCGCCGAACGGTGTGTCCAGGCTAGGCTTTAGCCCATCATTCAGCAGAGCGTACAACGCCGGACACAAGGATGACAAGACGAGTTTAGCACACGCCGGATTAAGTTCCGAGTCACCTAGTGCGTTCAGTTCACCCTGGTCATTGGCAGCACTGAAATGGTGGATCAATTGTTCGACAGAGTGCGTGACAGCACTTATTAAACCTGCACAAAGATGTAGATAGATGAGTTAAGAGTGCTACAGTTTGAGGATGAGGTTCAACTTAAATCTGCGTGAATCAAAGCGAACAATATCGAATCTGTCTAGTAGTATTGCTATTATGAAGACATAGTATACAATATAATTAATTTTAATTCGAGATTTACTTCTAGAAGCACAACACAAGATAGTGTTCAACTTACTCATTTTCTGTGAAAGATCAACTGGCGACGGTTTCTCTGATAACGGAACGTTTTCTAGTTGTGGACTTCGGTATCCGTCTGGACTGAGTTCACCTTCTTCACAAATGGGCATATCCACCAATGTTTTACCCTATACAGAGAAAAAATACAATAAATGTCCATATACATAATATATTTTATACATTATAAACTTCATTCAATCCTTTACTATTTAATCAATTAAAATTATGCATGATTATTATTTAAACGATATCAATTTTAAAGAGAATATACATTTTTAATATCTGAACTTGAACATGCGAAGTTGAAAGGCCACCCGCAATACTTACTGTGTATTGCGTGTGGCGTAACTAATACTGATATTGTCAAAAGGACATTGACCCCAAGTGACACGTGACTTTCACAAGTAAATCATGTTATGCAATGCGCAGTGCACAATTGTATTGTTGGTTCATTTAACATTTTACCAAAAAAAAGTGAAATTTATAAGATTTCAAAAGTGACATTTATAAATAAAAACAGTTATATAACAAACACTGACCTGATAATGGCGATGTAACATTGCGGACACGTTCGGTGAATTTGGCGGTGTATTGTACTGTTTCTGTGCGTCTTCTGTCGCCAGAACATTAATTCTTTCCGCAAAACTAACCGACTTCTTCCCTGCCATACCGGCTGAATCATAATGATCCCGGTTGATCTTCAACGTTAGGAATTTACTGACATGTGTACGTAGTTTCAACAGTTCATTTTCGTCCCATTCATCCGTTTCCGAATACGATATGCCGCTCATCTTCAAGTATTCCTCCAGCTGTTCCAGTTCATCGCAACTCATCGTTCCCAAGTTGAACACATTCTCATTCGTGCGCGGTATTGGTGGCGTTGGAGGGCGGACTGTCATGTTCTCGAACCGTTCATCCAAACTGCTCTCACTGCCATGTCCAGCTTCGACACCTTCGTCTTCCGTTTCCGTAGAATGTTCAGAGAATGTGCGTCGTTGTGATAAATAGTACGGTTCGTGGAGGGATTTGCGTTTCGTTCCGTTGTCCATGTCCATTGTAGTATACTCCGCCGCCGGGTCGCCCATCTCAAACATACTGTATCGCTTCGTGTTTGCCATGTTCTTCTTCGCCTTAACATTGTCTAGCGATTTGCGCAGGATGCCTTTAGGCAGAGGTGGCCGTGGTGGTGCCGTGTCGCATTTTTTAAACGCAGGTTTCGGTTCGGAAGTCAATGATATTGATCGTTTAGGAACGGGCGGTGTAGCGGACGTAGCTGTAGTTGTGATTGATGATCGTTGTTTCTCGCTCATCATCAAGCTGGCTTCGGAAGATGTTACACTGTCGTAACGGTACACAAACAGAGGATTGAATGTACTTTGTGGAGCCGGACTGTTCTGAGATGAATCCGTCATTAACATTGTTGACGAGCCGCGGTAGCCTGAACTAGGTTGTGTAGCGGTACTTGAACTTGACGAGACATTCGTAACATTATTCCTGTCCATCAGAGAACCACAATCACAACTCACTGGCCGTTGCTTATGTCTCATTGGTGGTGATACGCAAAATAATGGTTTTTCTTTTGGTTTCAACAGTTCTTCTTCGCGTTCTTTCAGTACGTTCATAAATTCCGGTACATCAGCCAATACTTGACGACATTCAACAGGCAATAAGAACGTCAGTGAATCCCAGTCTCTAACATGACCGAATCCTTTCTTCTTCAACATTTCCATATCGTTACAAGAAAACGGTCGTCGACCACGGTTACCACCGCCAGCAGGAGGCGGTCCCCTTTTCTTCTGTGCCTCATTTTCATCCGCTGAGTATTTCTGTGGCATTAGGAACACTTTGGTAACATCTTCACGTTTTTCTTTCAAGAAATCCAAATCGGGTAACGTGTAATTTGGATAAACAACGTATACAGGTTTTTGATAATCGCCTTGTTGTTTTAACTTTGCTAGAAATGATGGTTCAACAATGCGGATTAAGTCTGAGCCGTACGTTGAACGTGTGAATCGACACGACGTCTGCATACTCTTGTTCATCAAATGCACAGGGTATTGGGTTGCGCTATGTTTGGTTGAGACCACAATAGTAGTTGGTTTCGCGTGCAACCGAGTACATCCAGCACTTTCCGTTGACGACGAAGCATCCGAGATGGCACCACTCTCGTTTGACGACAGTGAGTAGCGTTTAGTTTGTGTTCCACGCCGAATTCGTCGCTTGGCAGCGGCTATATGCACGTCATCTTGTTCCATGCTGCTGTTGTTATTGTTAACATTGAACTTTGACAATTTCTGACAACAATTCGGCGAGATTCGTTCCTGTTCGAAACTGTTAAAGATCGAATCGGCTCTGGAAGCGCTCTCAGAAAGTTGTTCAACCGATTCCGATCGTTCGGAGACGATATCTTCACCTTCTTCTTGGATTAAATCGTGCGTCCGGTGGGGTACTTGAACACTCTCAGCCATGCCGGCGTCCACTAGAGAATCCAACAGGATCGAACATTCCGGTGCAGATCTGGCCTTTTCGCTGCATCCACTTCGTGTCATTCGCATCGTGCGCGCTTTCATATCAAATGAATCACCACTGTCCTCTGATTGGCTGGCGGGCCAACATTCGCTTGTCGACGATTGGTCCATTGCACAACTCATCCCCTCCGCGCTCATACTCTTCTGTTTCATAAACAGTTTGACTAGACTGAAATTGTGTGCGGGCTGTGGTTTGTTTGGTCGTTCAGTGGATGTGGTAGCGGCGGCGCCACCATCGACCGAGATGGCCATGTCGGAGTAACAGCTTGCTGTACTTTTGGACGTCTGATGTTGGATGTCGAAGACTTTGACACAATGCGGCCGGCGCTGGACTGGTGAGGGAGAATCGATCTGGAATATTACGAGAAATATAACTATTAATATAGGAGTTATCGGCGAACACAATGTTCAAGCAGTATTTTAGCACCACTGGTTTAGCAGAAATGTAAAATGTAATACTAAGCCTTTCGTCCTTCGTGTATTAAATGTACATAGTAAATTACAAGTCTCTAGTTTAAAGTGTTCGCGAGTTATTGGTAAAAACAATATACTGCCATAAGCGCAATGAGTTAGAAGAGTACAGAAAATATCAACATTGTCTCTTTCTAACACATTACTCTTATGGAATCACTGCGCATTTCTTTTATAACAGAAACTCAAAAACGCTTTAAGGTTGAATGATGCGTAAAAAAATCGTAATTATAAAACTGTTACTCACCGATGAACTGCTCATAATATTATGTCCGCCACAGCAGTTTCCTGCAGTAGAACTGCCCTGTTGCCAGCGGAGACGTTGTCTGTACAAATTCGGCATACTTTGGCTCTTGAGTGCGTTGTCATTGCCCAGGTTACTGAACGATGTCATCTCGTCCGCCGAAGTGTTATTGTTATTATTTCCTGACGGATGTCTGCGCAACTGGTTCTCACTCGATCGCTTCTTCAACTTGCTCCACGTGGTGAGACCAGAGTCTGAACGAGCCATGGACGTGTCCAGCAGCTTCTGATGGTGGTGTTTATTCATGCCGCACCAGCGGTGTGTGTCAGAATTATGTGTAGCTTCGCTCTTGTCTACAAGAGAAATTGGAGATTATAGAAATGTAGAATAGATTTTAAACTACAAGTACAAATGCCAATGTGTGTTGATGACAGTTTCCACTCACCAGTATCATGGTAATCATCACTCTCCTCCGAGTACATTGTCACGCTGCCCTCAAAAGCTATGGTGTAGTTATCCTTGTTCGCCTGGCACGTCAACATAATGTCGTGCTCCAGGTCGCAGTCCAGTGAATCCACGCTGAAGTTAGCTCCCGGCATGATGGGCGTCTCTTTCACGGGTGAGAATAACAGTTCAGACTTACAGATGGACATCGTGTCCGGTGAGGCAGCAGATTCGTCGCCCTGGGAGCTACTATGCGGACTCACAGAAGAATCAAAGTCAAATTTGGCCATCAAGGATCCAGTCACACTGGCAAACATTTCGCCTTCTCTGTTAGCCTGTAGAAGAGAGCGCAAAAACACTGAATGTAATCTGAAGTAGTTATTTGTGTTATTGAGAAATGATATTCATTCAGACTTTGCTATCTATGTATCTAACTATTCTATACATATTGTGTTTGTATCTGTCATTATTCACATGTGTGATAACTTACGTCTGTGACTAGTTGCATATCGGTACACATGGCTGGTAGGGTAGTGAGCAGTGCGTGTATGTCTTCTGTACGAAAACTCTCCATGTCCGCTTCGGCGAGGTTGGCGTCCAGGTTCTTGGACAATGCATCATAGTAACCAATCTCGTCCGGGCCACCGTATGACTCGGTGAGCGAGGACAATACACTGGTGTGATGGTGGATACCACCGTCTCTGTAACTAGCGGTCAAACATTGCCGGTAACACACTGGTAACGGACACATCCTTAGAATAATGCTGGTCACAAGTTTATATGGGAAAACTTTGTTGGTTTGTAGTACTTTTTAATGAATAATTGTATCTGTTTTTTTCACTGGTAAATTCACAAAGTTTTATATATTACAGGCCCACGGCAAATTGCGTCTTTACTCTTTAATAAATAAATTTGATACTAGTAAAGATATTTCAAACACTTCAAATTGGTCAATAATCTAAACACTGTCACTAATGTCTCCGTTCAATAATGTTCGAATAATCAAAGCACTTGAGTTTTCAAATTCGAGATTAACTTTGCTAAAATACTGTCGAGTACACTGAATTATTTGTACAGCAATAAACAAATTAAATTTGATAATTCTTTAATATTTGTGTGTACAATTTATCTTGCTACAATAGTTATATATATATATTCACTTGTAATTTTCTCTACACGAATATCTAATGTTTATATATTGACTAGGACTGTTATACCGCGATATTACTTTACAGGACGCTTGACACGGACAGACTGAATTATGTCCATTCCCTCAGACGACAGAGCCCTCCAGTAATAAATCCCTACTTTTAACCTCCTGCCAAGTTAATCCGTCAACCTGACCTGTTGTTAATGCTATTACAACTGTGAATACGACCCTTACTCAAGGCGAGAGCCCCTGGCTAACGATATAGCCAGACGGTGGTCTAGAAATCTGGAACCTCTCTTCATATAAAACAGCTTTACAGCCATTCTTACAGATTTAACAGTTAATCTTGCTTGGTATTTGTCGTGTAACGTGTCGTAGAATATGTTCCAATGATTATGGCTGTTTTAGAACATGTATATTTGAAAGTACAGAACTAGTTAGAGTTGAGAACAACAGTTATTTCAAATTATATACATAACCATTTAAAAGAAGTTAAATTATTATATGTCTATGTATGTTTTACACCTAAATCGTATACAAAGACCTCATTAAATTGCTAATATTCAGGTGTTCTCAATCAAATATTTGGCAAGAAAATTAAAGTTTAATATTTAAAGAAGCATAGTATAAAATAGACACAACAGCGGATTAAAATAAATGAACTTATATTGAATTTAAAGTGTGTCAAAAGGAATAAAATTTCATTACAGATTTCTGGGAACTTGGTGGGAGATTTTCTCAATACCAACGTCTAGAAATATTGTTACACAGAGGCTGTTTGCTTACCCGTAGTCAAGAAACCATTGATAATCCGAATTGTCCTGTACAAAGTCGATGTCCTGGCTAGAGGCATTACTGAGACAACTAGCGGTGGATCGGTCGGCGGATGTTGCTGCCGCCAGAGCTGCATGATTGCTGTTACAATCTCCCTTCCCACCACCACCACCACCGCCGCCGCCTCCTCCGCCGACGCCGCATTCCGCCTCGTTCATAACTTTACCTAAAACATAGAAAACGAAAAGCATAATGTTAGTTTAATATACGGACTTGAGGAAAACTGGTAAAGTGTTTCAAACTATTCTTCTAAAATTTAACATCTAACACCAATATTATGTGTTGTGCAAATAGATACACAACGCTAATTTTTACACTTTAGAATCAATCCTAATTTCTATAATATTTGAATTAAAGTTCTATGTGATCTCTTAACAATGATATGTGCATAAAATATAAAATAGGTTCTATTTGCTAATAATTGCTCTACAGAACGTCGGTTGACAGTGGCGTACTGGTAAATGGCATGTTTAAACCCCCGGAATACTGTGCTAACGTTACACCACTGGTCTGAATTCCTGGTAACAACATTCACCAATGTTTCCCGCACCGATACTGCATTGAATCCATAACTGATAGCCATATTTCTGGCAACTACAGATCGTGCGATTCTTGCTGAACGCAGCATCCATAAAGTATGTAATAAAAATCAATGTTTTCTGAAGATATTTTACGTTACGTCAACAGTTTTTTCGTATAGGTGTATTTATATAAACTGGGACTAGAATAAAATGTATAAACATTACAGTACACGAATCGAATATGTTAAATTACTTAACTAGAGTCTGATTTTTAAATCTCAAGAAATTACTGTTGACATAGCAGATGTAAATAAAATAGAAAGCACAGTGTTTGAAATTTTAAATAATTCTATTTGTAACTAAATCTTTATTTATAGTTTAACAATATAGTCAATGCTACATATATGTATATGCATACTCATAATTTGTAGATTAAGAACAACTATGAGTTTTATGTGTATGTACGTATGTTTGTGTGTGTGTGTGTGTGTGTTTGGTAAAACCACAGATGAACCACACTTCTGGGAAGTGACCGTTGGAGATCTTGCAGGCAGAACAACATTCCCTACAAGGACCGACCTTTGACCTTGGCCACCATAATGAATTAACGCACAGACCATACGAAATTAACATCCAGTGCATACCTACACATATACATACACACACACACACACACATAGTATGCTAATATATATCCGCCAAATGTAGCAAGAAGAATATCACAAGTTTAAAATACAGAGTTTGTGTTTAACAAAAAAAAGATTACCATCTCTTCGAAGAATTACAAAGCTATGATTGTGGAATTAATATCGCAGTGGATTCAACTTTGATCCGAGAAGCCCAGTTTAAATTAATCATCTTTTATTTACTCTACAAGTTCTGTGCCATCCATAGTATTGCAAATTCTATGATCTAATTATTTCCTAACAAACATTATAGAAACATTGCTAATAATAACTAAACGCTGTCAAACATAATTGCGCATAATAGCAGTCTCTGTTTCTTAGTCATTCTGTGCATGTGTGTGTGCGTATGTGTGCAGTGTTATATAAAAAAATTGAAAACGGAAAGGCTAAATAAAGCGTCTGACATATGACTTCATTGCAACATCCACCAAACAGCTGTTACATATTTGATCACGCTGTCAAGGTTGTTCAAATATTTTTGCCGCAATACACACAGAATAAATCTGTCAAATTATTGATACGTGTTTTGTTTGTTGCAACTAACAAATCAGTTGGCATGAATATAGGAAACAAAAGAACGAAATAAGTAATATTTAAAGACAATCAACTATAGTTGTTACAATAAAACTATTGTTAATAAGAAATATGAAATATTCCGTTAGTAAATGCTACATATACATATGTGTAATGTTGGTTGCATACCATATAAGGGGAATATTTCTTATAAAATTTTTAATATGTCTGTTTCTCTAAAGAATTAGATAAATAAAATATAAAGCTACTTAAAGTAGAAATATATACAAATTAGTTAGTTAATTGCTAAAGAATCTTATGAACTGACATTGATAATAATTAATATATTATATCTTGAATTGTGTATTCAAATAATTGTCTTGATACTTATTGATTTAGTCTCTGATTCATTAGCTACTTATATTTATCCATCGAAATGCTTTCAACACAAAGAGAAAATATCTTTATCATGTTCTGGATGACTTGAAGTTTTTCGAAAATGTTTGGTATTAAGTTTCATTTGCTTGATCATCGTTGTATACAAGTAAACAATATTTATTTAGTTGTTAAAAAAACTCTGTTCGTTCTTTTAAAATGAAACAACGTCGACTCGACGTATTTGTTCTGGCGTGTGTGTGATTTGCATACAGAATTGTGTTAAATCATGAGATTAATCTGGTTACAATATATATGTATAAACACATACATGCCGTGTGTGTATGTATGTATGGCGCCCGCCTTCAAATATCACACCATAAACAGTAACATTTCACAACGATGTGTGTGAGTCACACCCAAGATATCATACGTAACACACATCCAACAGCTGGTATCCCTGCGAATGACATTTGAACTCGGGCCGCTGCAGTGTCAGTAATACAGGGCCGGCTTCACACACACACTAAGGTTGTGTATAATATGCCGAGCCAGTTTAGAATCACAACTAATAAATATGATAGTTATATTATTAGAAATATTAGCAGTATAAAAATTGACGTGTGTCTGTGTATCGAAGTAAGTTACAAGTTGGAAATATTGCATGTGAGAATTTAGCAATTTAAGGACGTTTGTCCTTAGGCCGGCACTGTTTATTTACAACGAGTTATTGTCAAAATCTTCTAACAATCGTTGAGTGTCATTTTAGATAAATATGAATGTAAAAATCGGTATCTAATTTATATTTCTCTTTAACAAGAATCTCAACAATATATACAAATGATTTCAGCACCTCGTAACTTCAAAATCACTTGTAATTTTCATGCTAATGTCTGTCAACGGAACAATGTATTTGCAAGTTAAAATATCCCTTGCGCTTTTCATATACATATTAGGAAGGCAGTACAGGTTTCATCTTTAATCTGTAACTACAATTTGTGCCGACGGATTATTCTACCTTAAAATGGATTAAAGTAAACCTAAAACTGTCTTCAATACTGTACACGTGATAGTGTGCGTGTGTACGTGACGTACTGGTTGTCACGTTGTGTTACATTTACTGTCACGTTTGTCACAAACACGCGTAAAATGTGAAGACACGTGAAATGCTCTCCCACAGGAGGACTGGGAAAGCATCCAGTATTTCAGATACAATTCTCCCATGTTGAAATGTGTCAGATTCATGTGTCGTTTGGCGATAGCAGTCTACAGTACAGTTTCACATTGATAACATGATAATATACATTTGATATGGAATAAATAAAAACTAATACGTGAATAGCATTGTAATCAGTGTACGTTTGATTAACTTTCATTGTAAGTATTTTGTATGACAATGCAGGAAAGAATTGGGTCAAAAATCGATTTCTTCGACTAGTATTTATCAACGCTGATAGTTACATGCATTCCTGGCATTCTCGTCTTGTTCTTGTATCAACACTTTTTACCACTTTATTCATCTGTTTTTATACACAAGTTTCGCATTTAACAATTACGTTGTTACTTGTACTGCTGGCAAGGCAAATTAACGGTAAGAGTCTTGAAGAGTTAAATTCAATCATGCAATCATTAACTATTAGAACAAAGAGCTCTCTTTGTTCACTGTCTGTTTGTAATCAGTATATTTGTACAGTCAACGATAAATACAACAAAGTACTCTTCATGTATTTACGATTGAGAGACTGCGCCTTGCAGCTATTAAAATATAAATTGGTACGGCCCACGTGTGGCCCATCTCTGGGCTGACGTAATTGTCATCTGTTAATTGAGTTAATTCCATCATTTCCCGTCCCGCATCGCTACACACACACACACACAGTGGCTGTAGTAATTCCAACATTGGAAATCTAATTTCGCCACAAGTAAATTGTATAAACGAACTTTACATCAACTAATAGAGAACACAGGTACAATCTGTTATAATAAAATTACTTCATAATTGTGTTACCAGTGAACACAAAGTTTGAGTGGAAATAGTATTGGAAAATACGTCAAAATATTTCCAAGAATTGAAGGTACAAAATAAGAACTTTTCCAATGGTCATTTCTTAATTGAATTGCAAGTATTTTTTTATTGTATTATAGATTCTGAAACTACCAATTAATTGGCGTTAATGTAAACTTGCAAATATTAAATTAATATTACAAGATGTTTATTAAACTTTACATTTATATTCAATGTAATAGTTCATTTTTCCGAAGCATATATTATTTATTTGGTAAACAACACAGTTTCACTTCAAAACAGTTCGTTTTGATTCGCGGATTTAAGTTGAACCGCGGCTTCAATATGTAAACAAATATCTACCTACCGTTGTGTGCTAATTTACTAATAATCCTAGTAATTTATTTCATTAAAGACAACAAACACTAGGTTTTACTAACATATATTTGCACTAAACATTTACTAAGAGACACAAACAGACAAATACACCAACGGTACCATGTCACTATATTCAAGGGAGCAAGGAATACTACCAATATTACTATATAATGAGCGTGGGGGGGGATGATTTGGGGTAACACATACCTCGTCTAGTAATACGTATGCTGTACACGATCCCCCCTTGCAAGGGGGGATCAGTTGGACGTTGTTGTGGTTTCACAAGTCTCATCGTCGTTGCATCGATGCGTTAATTAACACACATTTAATTTTAGATCGGATAATTTTAGATCCACATACAACACTCTTGATTTTTAGAACATTGTACGTTGTCACACAGGGAGCTATATAGTACTAACTTGACATTACAGTTCACAGGATATTAATGAATCGACTTGACATTGTGCTTTAAATATCAGTGTGTTCGGGCTGAATCTAAAAGAGAAAATGATTTTCAAATTATATGTACGATAGAAGATGTACTAGTAATGAATCAAATGATGTAAAGATAAGTATGAAACAAGATAAAGATGAGATCACGATGAAATATTAATGAATAAGGCATAATTGATGATGATGACGATATAATGAAGATGTATATGAAATAATAATGACTAAATAATAACAATAATATACTGATGAAGCTGAAAATATGAAACATTCATTCATACAGGCCTATTCTACAGTCATTTGATAGATATTTTGATATTTCAGAAATATTATTTTGAAACAAGAAATTTCTTGATATTTATTTTAGCAAATACACAGATTACTATATATTATTTATGACTAACACCTCTGTACAGGGCAGGATTAACATTTATTTAGCACAGAGAGCAAAATCAATTGCTACGATAAATATTAAAAACAAAATAAAACAAAAGAGACACTAATATGAAATGAATGTGCAGAATGTTAATGGTATGATGTTGGGAATTATATTTTAAATATAACGTTAAAACATCCAAATAGATATCTCTTAATTTGTAAATATCTCCAGATTTAAACTGATAGAATTATTCTGTAAGCTATACCAAATTTATTACTCAGATTATAACGATAAAATCAATAACATCGTAGCTTAACTTTCAATATAAAACATAAATTTCGTATCCACTAATCTCCAAAATTCATTGAAAAAACAATGTATTCACATTTCACCAAGCTAAAATACTTTTCAAGTCAAATCACAATATTTCTGTCCGTTTTAGATTTTGAGATTAGCAATACAAAAAAATTCCATCAAAATCTCACAATCGATTTTTTTTTTTTCATGAATCCAATACTTCCTTATACTGTGTATAAGAAAGTAATAAAGATAGAATATTAAATGGTTTTTGATACCAGTACTGAAATTTTCACAATGTACAGAATTATGGTGATCTGATTACAAACGTTACAGTACTGTATTTGTATGTATTCTTGCACCCTGGACATACGTCAACATTGTCCAAATACTGGCTTGGACACTGTCCAATGGTTTCATCAAGGTCTCAGTGTTATTTCGTGCTAAGCAGTTGGCAACAAGATCAGTATCGTGTCATACGGTAAATATTTTGGCAACATAACTTTACCAAAAAAATATCAGATGATATTCACAGATGGTACGGCAAGAGACGTATAAATGTTTTGCAAAAAAAAAAGTGATTCATAATTCACTTATCAACGCCTATATGTAATTAATTTTTATAATTTCTGTTTCAATGCTATAGTTTTTAATTGACAATGTTAATTTGCAATACAGTAATCCCTTTATTTACATGAGTTACTGATTGCACGAAAATGAAAACCGTGTAAAAGGAGGGATTATTGTGTATATTCATAATAGTTTTATTTGTAAGTTTATTCATGAATATTTAACGTCAGAATTTTGTAAAACAAATTTTCTGTTCGTTATTACTTCTGGAAGAGTATATGAATATAAAATTTGCAGAGATTTTAATGCAAGAGCAAGCGAGTAAAATACTTAGAGACCCAGGTTCAAATCCCAGCAAGTACTTGAAACTAAACAACATTTAAACTTTTTTAATTCAGTTAAAATTTTATGCACATTTCAAATTACACCGGAGATATAAATATACGTTTTCTTCTGGTAAAATATGACAAAAAAATATTATTATAGTTTTGCAAAGGAAATGGACTAATACCGGTTTCCGGTGTGTGATCTGTTTTCCGGGTCAAGATATTAATATCACTTGATTGCATACCTTAATATCTCTCGTGACTATGACAGTTAGGAAAGAAAAAAGTTAATAACTGCAGAAAGTAATATTAAAATAGTAAGAAATGTGGACTTGAAAGTCCAGTGTGGTGTTGTAATTTATATTTCAAAAAACTAACTATTCAGAAAGATATAATTATCTTGATGACCATTTTCAGAGAATTAGTATTAGAAATCTAATCCTATTTTTGCTTTTTTCGAGGCCTTCAAAGAATGAAATTTCAAAATAACCTTATATGCATTGACCGTGCTAAATTGATTTCAATATTATGTGATTTTAAAGTGAAATATTTTATTTATATTTCAGTAACAAGTAAATGTATAATTTATAAATATTCTAATAGATTAATATATAATGCGATTGATAATTAATTTAGCGAACCTTACGCGATATATATTTAGTTACATTTGAATTCAACAGTATCTTATAGAAAACAATAACGAAACGTGAAACAAACTGTTGACATGTTTACTACCTTTCAATTGTCACCTGTATCATAGCAACGAAGCTTTTCTTTTTCTCGGCAACAAATATCAACATTCTTGCTTTCTAACCGGTCATGTTAGCAGCAGATATTTAATCAAAAAAAAATTAATTCCCGAGGTCGCTTTTACTACAAGCATTGCAAACTAAATAAACATCAGATCTGTGCAAAAAGAAATACGGGTGAGTCCATCCCTGTGCACTTTCACTAACTGTGGTGCCATGGAGGCGCGCGTACACACACACATACACGCATGTATGTATGTATAATTCAGTACAGTATCATGGCTGTTTTAGACCGAATGTAGGGAATAAGTGAGAGGGAAAACTATAGCTATATAGATAGTGAAATAAAGTACAGAGAGAGAAGAAACATGTATAAGGAAAACGACTAAACAGAGAGAAAAATACAGCAAATAATAAATAATAAGTATTTAAAAGAAAGTATATACAGAAAGAACAAAAAGGAGCAGTAGATTAATAGAAAGCAAGTGTACAGAGCCACAGTGGACAAAGTAGAAGTTTCAAGAGGAGACGAGAAGACACATATATAAGGAAAGAAATAGTTCAAGAATATCGACACGAAACTACAATGCATAACGCATAACATTAATGCTACGCGGACAGATTCGGTATTTTAATTTCTAGATTAAAATATCCTGCGTCTTATCCTATAAGTAAAATATAGAAAAAGGAATGAATTTTTAAAGATATACCTCATCGAAAGAGAGTGTATACATTACGAAAGAGAGAGCAAGAGAGCGAGAGATAATTGATTATAGCGACCGTATACACTGGATCAACAACTAACGTTACACAGGTGATTATTAAACTCGTTGGCGCGAACCATCAGACTGGGTCTTGGCGCCGGCGCCATCGTCTTGCAAGGTTCCACCAGCAGGCACTCCTGCTGCGTACATCATTATCAAAACCCACGTAGGCACACACACACATATATACATATTTATATTAGATATACATACACATATACCCACGCCCGTTAACGTATAACGAACAGTACATTCCTGCGCAGGTAATTCTTTATTTTGGCAATTAAATACTACCACTGTTGAAGCTGTTACTCGGCACGTATGAAATTCATCAACACTTTTTGTTTGTTTGCTTGCAACCGTGATTGGCAAATTGTGATGAATAATTTTGTATGTAGGCGCACAGGTTTTTTAGCAGATTGTGTTTTTTGTTTTGTAATTCTTTGCAAGATGTTATGAATAAATTTCGGGACCTACGTTCCTGCAAAAATTCTTGTTCAGTATCTTGTCTTCCAACAGAATAATATGTAGAGATAAAAATTTAAATGCAGAATTTCTTTTATTCAAAACTATCGTATGAGGATTTAAATTAATGTCAAAATGCTTGCCTCTTCTAGCAATTATTTTTTTAATTTGAAATTTACAAGAAAAGCAAATAGTTTTTTCAATAATCAATAATTTCCGAAAATACTGTCAAGTATTCGCGTTCCAGAAATGTCCATCACAACTATCACTGTATGCTGTATAAGAATACTAATGATTATAGTTCTGCAAAGTGCTATATGGTGTCACTTTTACAATTCATCGTTCTTAACAGTTTTCCTTTATTCATTTTTTATTGTGTCATGTTTCTGTTGATTCTCGTTTGTAAGATTTACCACATTTCGTGGCATAACCCTCTATATTTCTATATAATATAGAATTTTCAATGATACAGGCTATTCCTTAGTTCTTTATGTAATAAAAACACCCTACATCCTTCTAAATAACCCTCTACAGTCCGCTGAAAAAAGTATTTCTTTCTTTAAGTTAAACCAATAATTATTCAGCATCTTAAAGCAAGTTTAAGATGAACCTCGTAGTTCGCTGTAGACAGCAGAGTATCTCAAACAATTCTATATAATAAACTTTATTGACAAACAATTCTTACATTTGCTACAATGTAGCACTGTTCTACAGGGGAAGATTTGTATGTTACTGTATTTTCAAAACACTTTGTACTTGAATGACTTGTTAAATCAGTTTCCATCGTGCAAGCCACGTGATCAGAGGATCAATATTCGGTAGACGGTACTGGGAGCGGGTAGCGGGGGGAGATATGGCTGTATGGCAGCCATATTGGACGTAATTAAATAGCGTCTTTATTAAATTCACGTATTAGTAGTACAGTCAGGCATACGCGGGTTTCGGTGCCATTTATAGGGAACCATTCGAGGTTCAAAGTTATACAATATATGTATTCATATACATACATTTCCTTACTAAACACATACATACTTATATACATGCATGCTTATACATACATTCACAGACAGTGTATGTGTATATTGTTGTATATGTATTATTAAACTATGCACGTATGTATAGTATTTGACAGTGTATGTATGTACAGAATTAGGGTGTATATATGTATGTATTTAAAATGTTAAACTATATATCTATAAATCCGCAGTATGTATTTATGTACATGTAGTATTAGAGTACGTATGTATAGCACTAAAGTATGTGTGTGTGTATGTATCTACGTGTATACATGTATGTATGTGAATTGAATTGTATATGTAGACTTGCAGTGTATGTATATATGTATTGTTG
>JAGJTL010000054.1:1989779-2035187 GCA_022063505.1 Calosoma granatense
TATGAGCACGCCCGCGTGGGGCACAGAGATGATTCACACACCATACGATGTGTGTGCGTGCGTGTGTGTGTGTGTAGTTGGTGTGTTAACTAGTGACAGACGGTTACAGCAGCGTCGTCTTCTATACGTAGCCGGGTTTATTTTTAACACGCAAACATCTCACACACGCATGTTTGTGTTTATGTGAATGTACATACATACATACATGTAACGGGAGTACATGTTCTCTGTAGGTATGCATTTGCAGTTAGTATGTACATGTACGTGTTGTTATTTACAGCTGTTTACATACACTAAGTTTTTTATGCTACAAATTTCAATAAGAGAATGCATTAGGTAAGATTTTCTCTTAGGACATTATGTACTGTATCGTTTTTATATATAATGTATGTATGGATCGTGTATATACACTTGTATATATAGCACAATTAATGCCGGGTTTTTATGTAATAATATCAAAAAGCAAAACTGCTTTGCTATTAGACAGATTCCTGATATTAGCCACTCCTCAATCATTGCTAGTGTATATACATATATGATCCACGTTATTCTATACATAGCATTCTGACGTATGTGTAAGACCTAAAAAAAACCCTGAACATTTTTTTCTAATGTGTAACACTATACAGATGAACCAGACAGACATAGGAACGAGTGAAGCGAGTATGTAACTATGTTTACAGGAGCTGTAAATATTTTAACATTCCGCCGTAGCGGCAGTCAGAGATAAAATATTCCCTAAACATGTCATCCTTAACATCCTTACCTCCAAGGATAACTTATATAAACAAACACACGCTCACTCTATCGTCAGAAATCTTAGAATTTCACACGTTACGATGTAAAGATGTAACACTTTTGTTTAAATTATAAACATTTGTTAGTAGTTTCAATGCGAATAAGAAGAGTGTATATAGTTCTTATAGAAATTGTATTTTTATTTGTTGTTTATGCTCTTGTAATGAACGTCAGGCCCACAGAAATGCAGAAACATACTTGGAAATCCACCCTATGGGTTAAATACTCGTCTCTCCGTCAAGTAGCGCTCATATAAAACAACACAGACACGTGTATATTTAGCATAGTCTATTAATATCAACCATCATGCTAGTCCTGTCTTAGACAATAGACTTCGTAATGTACAGAGAAGTCTGTGGTCTGAGGTCATGGTACTACCCTTGCGCGTAAGCCAAACGACAGTATTTGAGAAATAATCATAATATTTCATCAAATTTTCTCATCAACTTTTACTCTTTTAATGCTTAGTGCGTTATTTCACTAATAAGCAACATTACTTTGTGATTCTGGTTGAATGAGATTAGCTTCTTCATAAAGGAATATGATACTTCTTTTTGTATTAAATACATCTAGAATCTTGCATATGTAATGTATCACCGAATATATATAATACTAGCTCACGAACTTACCTAAGACGTATACGAATAGTATATAATACAAGATTTTCTTCTAAAAATTGTTTTCTGTTCAGAAAACATTAAACAAACATGCAGGAATAAAAAAATGCATAATGAAAAATTCAAATAATTTTATTTCTCAATACAGAACAAAATATAAACAAAACAAAATAAAACACTACTATTGTTGTATCACCACTAGCTACTTATTACACAAACAACGGAAAAATAACAACAAACAAATGACAGTTTTGTAAACAACACAAATAATTACACAATCAATATAACATACTTCGACTATTTCTACATACAAAAAAAAAAATCAAAATATAACAACAGAAAAGCACATTCACACAATAAAACAAAAAACAACAAAACATACATACAGAACAACATCAAACTCTTACAACAACAAGTACACAGCATTTGTTTTGTAGTAAAACAAAAGATTTATCTTTTTGCAGTCTAGATTTAAGAAATACTAGGTTTATAAAATGTACACATTAATCAATATAAGTATCTCGGTAATAATGTACACCTTTGTAATCGAGAACGTTTTAAATCCATATCCGTACAATTGCGAATGTTAGCGTATGTTTGTGTAGGCGGTTGTACGTTACCATGGCAACCGGTAAATCGCCTACGGTCAATTCTTCAGCACCGGGGCGCAGGGAAATGCAACCGGAACCATTGAACAAAAATAACCACCTGATACCACCACTTACCTAGAATAACCGGAGTCCTACAACCAATATTATGGTTACTGCTGGTCATAACGTGATGTCCTGAACTGTGGTATCACTGTATTAACCATGATCCAGATACGGTTTCATGGTAATCTGTAAAAAATAGTGAATTTGTGAATAGAATATACAGCGAGTGTTTTGATTATAAGATATTCATAATTTTTAAATATAATAAGAATTCGAAAATATTACAAAATCTACAAAGGCTTGTTCTTATATTGTATAACAAATCCGTTTTTATATTCGCAAATAAAAATTATTCTAGCGATGTCATTTCAGTTGTTCTGACAAATATTAACACACCAGTAATATATATCATCATTGATTGAATATCATGTTAAATACAGACAAAAAAGCAATCCAATAAATCATATTTATAAACAAATCGATTGTCAGACTACTCAATATGCAGGAAGTGCACATGTATAAAATCAATCATCTATAACACTATGTATCTGTGTACGGACAATACCTTGAAATATATGAATTCTACTGGCTGGAAAACACATACACAAACACTAGCACACTTCTATAATACACTACGATACGAGCACTGGCTATTTTTTATGACAGATTTTGCACAATTTTGCAGAAACGAACAGATTACACACGACAGTCCTGCAACTGACAGCCAAAATTTGACATGCGCACTGCGCGCAGCGCTGCTGACAATCTAGCGGCAAAAAGCTGAACTATCAGCAGGGTTAGTTTCGAATACGTGATATAAATATTAATTAAAATTCAACGTACTTTAACTATTATAAGACCGAGATTTGTAATTAACAATAGAGGTAAATTTAAATTCAAATAATGTAATAGTGCTGCAGAAATTGTCATAAAATGCATAGTGAAATGGCAAATGGTTTGTTAATATTTGATAGCAGTAACAAGTGTTTGTTTCAACTACTTACAAGTGTAATAAACAATTCAATACTGACCTGGAATATTTAAAAAAGGTCTTCAGAGACTTAAAGAAGGTAATATACTAGAATATCAATCCTTTTCTTACTTTAAATTTGTTTAATCTTCCCAAATACCTTCACTAAACTAACATGTTCAACTTTAAATTAACAAATTACGCACAGTTGATGAAGTTTGCAATGAATATCACACTCAGAAACATATAATACACTATTGAGATTCGTTGTAACAAACTATAATATCATTTAAACTATGGTTTTGACACTTATTTACATCTAAGACAAATTGTTTATAGAACATTGTTGCTCATTATAATAATTTAATGGTACGTACCTATACTATACATACGTTCAACTAGCTGTCTCTTTCTTACACATATACATTTCTGCAAACATCTACTCAGGTGTTCTAACGTCAGTAAACACTTAGTTCTTGCATCAGGCTGAGTTACTGTACTTCATATATCAAGTGTTTACGTTAAAAATCAACTTAATTTATATTAAAATTAGTACTAGTGTAAAGATTAATTGATTCTCAGTGGATTCGCATATAAATATACCCAAGTGATGTGTTATTTATTGCAAAAATTTAATTTGAAAATTGTTTTTTCATAAACGGGTACTGTACCGCGCATGCGCAGTAGATTCCTCTTGATAATGGCAGTTGGGTTTGAAAATTTCTTTATAAATGTATTAGAAATGAGTTGGTGATGTGAAAAATATTGTTTCAGTGTTAATTATAAGTGTACTAGAAGGTAATTTAGTAGTTTTATTTCTAATTTTGTATTAAACATTAGCTAATTGCTTTGTATGTGTATTTTCTATAAATTCAGCTATTTCTCTATTAATTGTAAATGTCCCTTTACTTGCAGTTTTTTATATGCGAATTGAAAAATATTAGATGTAGATCGTTTATTCAAATGTTGCATGGATACTGAGTAGATTAGAAGTGGATTTATCATTAATATCGATCCGATGATTATGGATTTCTCTCAGTAAGTTGTTGATTGTGATCGTGAGTATTGATGGTCGGAGATATGTCAGCCATTTTTGTGTCTTATCGTATTTCTATGTGTCTATATGTTGCTATTCATCGTATGTCTTATTATTTATCGTATTTATCTGTGTTTCGTTCTATATGCCATTATTTATCATATTTCTATATATTTCGCTCTATACATTACACGTTATATAATTTATTTTGTATGTTTGTTTATTTATTTTAATGCTTAATTGCCCAAGTTGAAGGTATGGTATTTTAACATGTTTTAGTTTATAAGTTCGTATATATTCTTGCCTAGATATAAGTATATATTTCGTACATATTTCTGCGAGTTATATATATATGTGCGCCATTTTATTAATATACACTATACAAATCAGATTTTCCGATTTTACTCAGAAAATGGTAAAATTGAAAGGTATATTACATCGACATTATTATTTTTATTACATATTTCGTGTTTTTATGCATGTGATTGTTTTGTTTATTGATTTTTCGTATTATATATGTCTATTTATGTGTGATTTCTCGATTTCACAACTGAAATGGTATGATTTGAAGGTATTTATTTAGCTACATATATATTCATTTTTATCGTATATCTCTGCTATTGGTTTGTCTATATATGTTGCTAATTATTTCTTATGTATCGATATATGTGCAAATTTTCTACCAAAATGCTCGAATTTCAAGGTATTTTATATATTTGTATGCGCTATATTTCCTGAAATTTCCTTTACACCTGTAAGATTTGCAGGAATAAAAGGTCATTGCCCTTTTAGGTTTGTAGGCAAACCCGCAATACACGTATGTGTTGCGGGCACCCATATCTTATTTATTTTCCTAATTGTTTGATAAATTTCGCCAAATAAGCATTAGAAATGTCGCAAAACGTATTTAGTTCATCGATTTAACATTATCTACGTGTGGCGTTATGGTAATATTGGAAAATAAGAAAATATTAATTTTATTTTACGATTAAATGACTTTCAGAGGTATTCTATCCTCTTTAGAAAATATATTTTCTCGTTTCGGTGAATTCTTTTGACTGATGTTGAAATTATATTAAGGCTGTTCTTTTTGCTTCGTGTCATACGTCCTGGATATCCCGTATTCAATAAGAGGTCTAGGCAGATGAAATATGTAAGATGGATGGACAAGAATAACAGTCGCATTAAACACATGGCATATGGACGTTATCCTGGATAAACCCCGCCACTGGACAAAAGACCTAGCCGTTCAGGAGAAATGGAGCAATCTTAATGTGGTTTCAACATTGGTTTAAATTATTTATGGAAACTGGAAAATATCATTTAAAACATTGCTTAAAATTCCGTTCTGTTACATATAATATTCCGGGCTAATTGTAGTTGATATTGGTTTATATCTAAAGCCTTATAATAAGCTAATAACAGAATTTAATAATTTTGAAATACAAGATTATTAGCGTGATTAAATTCTGGCACAAATAACTGAAAACTATACGATGCAATCTGTATTTCAAAACGTAAAGAAATCAGACTATTTGATTGGTTGGACGGCTAGGAGGAGTGTTAATCTTATGTCGATTCAGTTTAAACAATATCGAATCTATCTATAGTAGCATTATTATAATAACACACATTGCTGACAGTGTTTTGAGAAGATACCAACACAAGATTTATGGAAAATACTGTTTATTTATACACTTAAATATTAATTATACATTTAAAAATATTGATCACATATGATACATAGTAACTTAACACTTAACGTATGAAGGTATGTGTGTGTGTGTGTGTGTGTGTGCGGAGGGCTTTAGACAATATTCTCATTCAGCCATTGTTCTACATGCTCTTTGTTGTTTTTCAACCATTTGATGTTGTTTGCAACATTCTCCAGCGCTTCCTTTCTGGATATCGCCCCGGCTCCTGCATCTGGGTACTTCTTAAAGAACTCTTTGATCTATAAACACGCAATCATACATTAGTCCATGTATCTTATTCACAAAAACAACATTGAAATATGTATTTATTAACATTAACTAGTAAGAATAGGATCAGAAATCCACACGTAAACATCATTTGAGAAAATAGTCCATACATATTACGATATGCAATAATTTTATTACAAGAATAGCGAAATTTCAGTACTGAATTATTTACAGATTACTTAATAAGTTAACAAGTGTTTCCTATTGAATAAATATTACCTCATCCAGTTTAGTTTCAGTAGAGAATCTTGATGTAATCGCTGGTATCAGTCGACCCAGATATCGGTCATTCAGTGTGAATCTGTCCACGAGTTCAAGCCAGTGTTCTCTGTAACATAGTACATACCGCGAGTTTAACACCAAATGTATATCTAACATATATGTAGAATAATATCAGTGGTAAAAGTTAGTGATTATACTCTACAGGTAAATATATATATGTATAAATAATTAGATACTATTCTATACAAATATAATATGCATTCATATCTACACATGTATGCTTTAACTATTATCAACAAAGTATTGAAAGATACTAATATTATATGTTATATACTGTTATTCATTAGAAGCATAAATCTACAATTTAGCAGGTTTGCACTCAAAATTTGAAAGCCGTTATTTGATTTCTCGTATGTGACTTTTATAATCGCTACTAATGCTTATTACAGAATATGTTAATATTTCATAAACGTACGTTTAACAAGTATACAATAGTATTTACCTCACATAATCCCATACCAGGGCCGTACCCACTGGGTTTGCAGAAATATACTGTAGACACGTGAAATAATCTTGACTCCTGACCACAGATTCATTCTGGGCTCGTTCCATTAATCTAAAACAAATATTCATTTTCATACACGAACTGCAATTAAATTTATGAACTCAATTCAATAAAAATTATTACTAAACTCAATATAACAATATACAATGAATTCTGCGCTATTTACAAATTCCTAAACACACTAAAAATATTCTACAATCTGTTGAAACAATGTGCATTGAATATCTTCGCAATGTAAATTACAATATTCATTCACAATTGAAGATAGATTTACTTACGTGTTCAGTAACTGCATATTGTTGCTTGATGCCAGGCCTTTCAATAGTTTCATTTTCTCTTGAGCATCGATTTCTTTCATATACATATCGAATACTTTGTACCAATCATCGTCACTCATAGATACCATTCCTGTAACACACAGCCGACATATAACATATTTCTCCAGATTATTATGTGTATGTTCACATACCGTAATGATACACCATTGCCTTAGTGTCCACTTGTAGGCTCTCGTTCCGGTGTAACCAACCATCAAACTTCTGTTTAGCTTGCTCCAAACACTCCTTGTGTCCAAACGAACAGGCCAGATCCAAGATCAGAGCTCGAAGTAATCTAAAATGATAATTTTTGTTATAATTGTTAAATAGTAAGCAAAGTTTCAAAGTTTTTACCTGTTTAGTTGTCCGTCTTCTGCTTTCTCGATCCATGAAAGATCTTTGTACAATCCATTCAACATATTATGTACATGTTTCTATAATAAAAAAACGTTTAAACTTTACAATCATTTTCAAAATAATGTCAGGTCAAGATATAATATTTATTTTAACTTTTGTTTACCTGTAACTTGGGATACACAGCATAACTTTGAATCAGTGTCTTGATACCTTTAAACTTGGACGCTGCCACAGTCCAGGGCACATACTCGGTTTCATGAACGAGATATTTAGTCATTTCTAAAGGCACCTGGTACGATAGTTGTCCTGCACGGGCAATGCTAAAGGAATCATCTAATAGATGTGTTCTATCAGATACATTCATGACCTGCAAATATGTAAATTGAATTGGAAATTAATACACATTTTATAGAATTTTTTAGCAAATCTACATTAGCAAGATAATGTTAGAGGATTTTAGCAATATGATTCATACACATTTTTATAGAATTTTTTTAGCAAATCTATATTTCCATATATATATTAATAATCTAAGAGGCATGTTTACTAATATATACTATGTTATGTTACCTGTATATTCTGGGACAACAGTTCCCACATATCAGCGGTGTAATTAACCCTATAGTACCCGACTTCTCTGTGGTTTAATTTGATCCACTTGGCGTTAGGAACGGGAATTATCACTGGAAAATAATTCACATAATCATCACTAATTAGAATATTATTTTGTTCTGTTATTTGTCACTATAGCCGAACATAATTTATCATTTAATTGACTCAGACCAACAATATGGAATGCATTTGTTTGCGAGAGGGATTCGAACCCGCGTCTGCTTATGTTGTTTATTAGTTACCGATGAATGTTTATATTAAATTTAAGCTTTTGTTACTTTATATACTTACACTGGTCATCAGTTCTGTTGAACCATGCTTTCTTCTGCTTCATGGGATCCGCATCCGTTACATATGTAATAGGAATGGTCCATTTGTAACTATAGCAAATATAAAAAAAATTTCATTAAAATCGGTTGAATAGTAAATGGAAAAAAGTATCCTCATTAAATAACAATACATTAGGCATCTCATACAAGTATTTACAACAATCTGATTTGGAAATGTACCACAATAATATAAGTAAGAATTTCAAGAGAAATATTTATAAAACCAAGATGGAAAAAATTCTATTTATTATATTAAACAATACAATATACTGCTAGTATAATAATGAATTGATATCTTACTTGTATATGGAAGGTTCTGCTTCATTCTCCTTATCCGGATCAGCCAAGAATCGTTTCTGTGTTAATATAATGTTGTCTCCGTCTTTTCTCATATTCACCACCGGATATCCCACTTGTACCGTCCACGTGTCCATCACTTCTTGAACACTGAAATCCAACTCGGGTGTCTGTAACTCGTCCCATAAGTTCTTTGTGATGGCGTTCTTGTACTTGTATTTCTCCAGGTATTTCTTGATACCCGCTTGGAAGTTATCATCGCCAACGGCGTTCTCCAACATTCTTAATACTGCGGCACCCTACAAAATAGATTTATTTAAATACTGAACATTTCATAAAAATTTAAACTCTATGTCTAATGGAATATATTTATTAGACTGTTACCTTATTGTACGAGATACTATCGAATATTTCCGTAATCTGATCCGGTGTGATCACAGTCTGTACAATGGGATGTGAAGCCAGTGTTGCATCGAAATTCATTACTGGATGCAATTCATCGATTAAGAATTGATCAGCCTGTAATAATAATCAGTAGTTTCATTCAATTATCCAAGAAAAATCCGTGTGATTTGCAAATATAGTTGTATTTCTAAATTATGAAGGCTCTGTGATTTGACTAGAGGGTATTTTAAATTGTACATTGTTTTTCAACGGACTGTAGGGATTACTGGAGCTGATATGGGAAATTGTATCAAATAAGAGTTTCTGGATAGCAGGATATATTTAAGAATTTTAGCAAAGAATAAATTACAAGTTTAAAGAAACTAACATATGTAGTAATGTCATATAAATACTTACCATGCCCCAATCTTTGATAATCTCATTGATTGCTTTGAATTGCATGTACGTGGCGAATCCTTCATTGAGCCACAGGTCGTTCCACCAATCCAAAGTTACTGTAAAACGAATAGAAATATTATTGCTTCATTATTTTCAAAAACTATCCAATTTAAAATGAAATTCATTGGACCTGTATTTTTGTGTCTACCATCTTTTCATCATATTTATCCATTTATTCCTTTCGCAATATGTTAAAATGATTTTTTTTAAATAATTACTATCGTTGAAATGTTAATCTACATGTATGGCTCATCATTCATTGTTTGAGACAAAGAAGTACCGTTACTATACACATGTACACATTACTCAGATGTAATAAAAATAACTGCGTGACTATTTTTTCCTATCACTAGATTATGGTTAAGATTTTCCGTTAGAACTAACCAAGGCATTATATATGGTGAATGAAATCAAGGACTACGACATTGCAATGCAAATTCACTTGTGATTTTCTAAGTAGTTTAGAACAGTACATATGCTAATTACTAATACGTGTTTCTTGTAATGTAGATTAAAAAGACAGTACTTTATATTGCTTTTTACGCGATGAACAAATAATAATAAAATTATTATCAATGTTTATCAAATGACAAATAAAATCATCATCAATAATTATCAAATACCAAATAAAATCATTATCAATGTTTATCAAATGACAAAATAAAATCATCAACAATATTTATCAAATAACAAAATAAAATCATCATCAATGTTTATCAAATGACAATACGCGATATTGTTAACAATATAAATGTCAATGTCAAGTGTTCTAATTATCGAGTATTTCTTTATTGAAATATCAATATTCAGAAGACACAAGGTAGTGTCTTATTCACAATTATTGCACACTTAATTCGACACTATGTATGTTAACTCGTAAAATATATGTTTGTAACCGCTGTATTGTGACGATATTCTCGATAATATACTGCGGTTTTTCAAACAGTAAAGTAAACGGTAAACTAGCACATGGAATCAAGGTTGACATTGTCTAGAAGAAAAAACAAATAAGGAACGAACTGTCATTTATCAGACAAGAAATTATATTTTTTTTTATTGCTGATTGACTTTCTATATTTAAGAGCACGCTATATTCGCCCGAAAATATGTATATTGATTTGGTTATATTTAGAAATATTCGTACGAATTCAAATTCTCAAATTCATATATAGCATTAAAATTCTTTTGAAATAAATATTTCAGTAGAAACACGCGATCTTTGGGTTTATTTTTAATGATCTCCATTCATTAATATGTTTCTGTAAATAAGAGGGACTTACCCAAATTGCCGAACCACATGTGCGCTAATTCGTGTGCGACCACCGTGGCGACACGGGCCTTATTAGCGGCATTACTCGATGACTCGTCATACAAGAGGGCTGTTTCCCTGTACGTCACCAGGCCCCAGTGTTCCATGGCGCCGGAGACGAAATCCGGTATCGCAATCATATCTAGTAACAACACAAATACACGTTACGGAAACTACAATCTCAGCTATCAATAAATTCCCTCTAATACCGACTGTTTAACAACAAGTTCAAGTAAAATATCAAATCAAAAATATCACATCTGAAATATACTGCTTCCATTAATATTCCTACTTGTATTATTCGTTTTGATTCACGAATTGAATCTGCGTAATAAATAAAAATTTGTATATCTTACAGTCTGTTCAAAAAACAATGTATGTATTTAGATCTCTATAAGTAATATTTTCTGTGTTATAAGAAGAATATTTTTTTACACTTACCCAATTTTGGCAACGGATATTTGATACCAAAGTAATCCACATAATATTTGGTAACTTTCGCGGCAACTTCCAGTGCAAACTGTGTCTTGTTCAGCTGTGCCGGGGTGGCATAAACCCTCAATCGTATGTCATTACCGTACGAGACATGTAACATTTCCTCTTTATACTCAAAGTCACACACGATGAAACACGTGACATACGTGGACATTGGCACGGATGTATTGAATGTAACCATTTCGTGATTGTCATCCACAGATTCAGGGCCTGATTCCTGTAGAACATTATTACAATATCAGCTTGAACGTCAATGACACTTGTGTTTACACAACAATGTAATAAGAGTACCGTGACGGTAGGAGAAATCCGCGACATGCCTATTTGGGTCAATAATCTTAAAAACTATGATTGTGTTATGAATTGTCAAACACTTTTAATGGTGATTACAATGTAATTCAACAATCATTTACAAACAGAATGGAACTTGTATAAAATTAGAATGTAAATTTAGTAGAAATCTTTTAAAAATTGGTTTTTCTAATTGGCTAAAGGAAAACTTATCCGATAGAATAATGTCTAGCTTTTTGTTTAAGTGTGAAAAATATTGTATTCATTACATGTATGTTATGCTTACCGCCTGATCCATATTGGATAGTGCAATGTATCCTTTTTCCTTCGGTTTAACGAGGCTGACCGTGTACTTGGCCTTGTAGTTCGGTTCATCGAAACAGGGGAACGCTTGTCGTGCATATGTCGGTTCCAATTTCGAAGTAGCAATGAACCTGTATTAGAAACTATACTCAATACCAGAATACCAGTACTAAATAAAAAATAAACTGTAAAATATACAAATTATTAACTCGTTAGTGGTAAATGATTCTAAAATGTAACATACATTTCTTAAATTATCTGCTATTTAAAAAAATATGTACTATAACTTACTGATTAAGACACTAATAGAAAAATTGAAATTTAACTTTTTAAACAATCGCTAAATAGTCAGTAAAACAGCTTTTCTTCTATCGTCAAGTCAAAACAACCAAAATCTAACATTATTTCTTAAATATTCAATGAAGAATATTATGAAAATAATAATCTCCCCCATACTACAGAACGCCTGTTAATATAAATAAAAGATTCATATCATACATTTTACATACTCATTTCTGGCCATGAAGTCATACAGAATGATCTAAGAGTGTGGAGGAAGTCGTTTAAATATCTGGCCATTTCGCATAACGAACGAAAAAGTGTGTTTTCATACATACAATTCGCGGAAACAGATAATTCTGTGTCTGGGCTCACTCGGATATTAAGGATAATTAAATTGTTACGCTTCGTATAAGTCACATGTAGCATATTTGTCATTACAATGGTGCACAGGACCGGTTTTAGAACAATTTGAGTAGTTTAAACCAGTCATTACTAATATATATATGTCTAATATATACAATGTAAGACAGTGCCGGCTTTAGAGTGAATTATGAAATTGAAAATATATTTTAACAAAGTAGTGTCGTTAATAAAAACATATCTTGCGATTGTAATAGAATTATGAAGTAGTCACTTAGACTAATTTTTAAACCAAATTAGTCTAAGTTTTATATCATTTTAACTATAATAATAATGTATAATGGAACCATATTCATAAATTCTAACATTAAGAAAGTAGATAAATACAAGTTTTTCGTAATTTTAATGAGTATTATGTTGTTGTAAGTGTGATATTAATAACATACATACATGCATGCATATAGGAGAAAGTTAAAATTGACACATTCACTATCCAGTTCTGTAATTAACTTTAATTATTGTACATAATTGATTTTTAGTGGTCAGATAAGGTTTCACAATATAATTACTGGGTCCTATGTTAAAATACAAGGCCACACACACACATGGACTTATTCTACAATGGATGGACTAAAACAATACTTGAACTGCACACATATGTATAAAATACCTTCTCGTATCATTTTCATCCAGATATGTACTCGAATAAAATCCAACCCGTCGATCGCGTAACGATCCGTTAAACTCGAATATCATATTGTACAAGCCGGGCGTGAGGGTATCTTCCAAATCTACCACCCACAATTGATGTACGGAGTCATTGTGATAGTTCACTACTAATATTTCCTCAGCCGTCTCCGCGGAAAACACTTGTGCACTTGTGATATTCAACAGATGCCCGTGTAACACAATATAATCGCGCGATTCGGTCACATTAATCGTAACATTCGATTGGCCGGTGAAATAACCGTCGACTAAATGTGGAAAAAACGTCAAATCATAGTGTACCGGTTGAACATCCCTTGGTAATCGCCAACCCGACCGCCAATCCGGCGCGGCATTGTCTAAAATCTTTGAATTTCGTTCACCACCATTCACATTGATTTTCACCGAAATCTCATTGAAACTATCGTTTGTAAACGTGTCGTTGCTATAATCAACAAAGTTGTTGTTGATTACCGTACTGTACTCATCTGATTCGGTGCCATTTCGGCTACAATTTCGTTGTAGTAGACTTTGTGACGCTAGATTTCGACCAATCAACACTAGAGCCACCAGTAAACAAGCACAAATCACACCGAGAAACAAACAAACACTCAACAATATCGTATAAATAGTTCTTCGACCACCGGTGGTTGTCATGGTGAAGTTGTTAATTTTCGTTCTAATGAAACATTCGCGTAACGTTGCGTTGTTACTCGTTGATTGGTTGGTTGGGTGAAATAATCGACTAGCGTGCTGTTGTCTTTGCAATGTCTTGTGAGTAACTGACGCGAGTTGCGAGGTCGCAGTGTATAGGAAAAGGTGAATACATACATACAGCCATACGTACGTACGTACGTTTAGAGTCGCGCGCGAATCTTGTACACTAAACACGCATGTATATGTGATAGGAATGCTTACATTTGATACACTTGTATCACACGGGGGGAATGCGGCGACTGTCAAAATGTTTAACGTTCATGTATATTTTACACATGTTAAGAATACATTATATTTGACATACATGTACATGTGACAGGAATACAGAATTCTAAAAATATATCGTCGTAAATGTTTCGTATTGTTGAAAGAAATGTATATCATTATAAAAACAGATTTCATTTGAGGAGACGAGTATTGCGTCTGGATAAGATGGTTTTTTTTTTATTTGATTTGGGTCAAAATAAACTTGATAATAAAAATTGACATATCAGAGAACAAAGATTACATAGTTCCCTGTGTCTGGGTCAAGAGTCAATTTAAATCTCGAACCAAACTCTATCTTAATCGCGTTAATCATTTAAAATAGTTACAAAAAACGAACACACACACACACATATATAGGTTTCATACTATCCATAATTAATGACACATACATATTGCAAAACTGATTACGAAGCAATTAAATAGTTCAACATACGCTTAACAACCGAATAACAAAAGTGTTATTATTAGGAATATTTGTCCCATATATTTACTGACGAAATATCACATAAATTTAGCCGTATTCTTCATATTTAATGGCAAGTTTTCTAAATAAAACGAAAGTGAATTTTCGTTCCACTAAACAAAAAATTAAACCACTTTCTTAAATGTTTCACGATAAGTATTTCATCGATTTCCGCTTCTTTGTTTTTCTATTGGTCCGCCAGTTATAAAAACAAATGATGAAATTATATATTATTTTATAGTTTATACTGATAAATGCGTGTGTGGTATTTTCTTTATGAAACTGTGTTATTTCAATGTTATTGTGTATGAGTAATAAAATGAACAAGGTAATGTTTAATATTTAAATAACTTTCTCTGGAATCGAACACACTGACTGCATCAACAGTTTCTCAACGTATTTGTACTTGAAATGAGCTACAGAAAGTTGGTAAACTAATAAAAATCATAGATTTCCCACGGAACGAACCATAAAATAGAAGATCCAGCGAGCTAAATATTGCTACTATTATCATAAATACTTTTAATAAACTAGCACATGTAATACTGCATATTATTTGTATTCTATACTTTGTAATGGATGTCTTATTGATCTTTGCAATATTTTACACATAAAATGTTGTTTAGAATTAAAAACTACATCATGCGAGGCTAAATTACTGCGTTAACTGTTTTATAAACACGGAATACTTATTGAGAATCATAGTAAATATTCAAAATGAATAACAAATACTTTAAACAAATACAAACACTAGTCGTGTTTTGTTTATTCAAGCGCCAAAAACCTAGTAACTAGGTCAGAATTTGTCAATAGTAAAAAACAAATGGCAGGTGTATGGAATATTACGCTTATACACTGTTCAACGAAACGCTATCATACATACTGTGCAGATTAGTATTGTAGATTAGGCGCACTGATATTGGAGTCTAATAATTACACATATTTGAATTCTCGAAAAATAACCTACATTGTGGCGGAAAAAAACAATGTATGTATCTACATGTTAAAATACCCTCAAAACAAACAATTTTACAGTCTGTTCAGATTCTGTGATTTTTAAGATGATATACATATCGAGCAGATGCGTATAGGTCTTGCTGAACACTGTATACTATTATATACTTATTATGTACATTGGAAATTCACTTTCAAACATTTAAAATGGCGCCAAGTGCAAGGAAAAGAAAGTCTTGCATCTGTTATTTATTCTACAAGTGAAATTATAATGTTTACATTTAATTATTAGAATTTTTCAACAATTTCGTATTACCAATTCAAGGTAAATGCCCCCCTATTAGAAATATACATTGTTTGTTTATTAGTATGTGTTTTTGCAATACTTCATTATTGAAACAAGACACGTATTTTCTGTAATATTTTACAATAACATCATGTTATTGACATGCGTTAAAGTGATCGATGACCTTGTATTAGTGAGTTATCTATCATAAACACACATATCGATTCATGCTTTATCTATTTGCAATTATTTACAAAAGTCTGCACAGGTTTTTTATTATTTTCAGCATAATCAGCAATCATACAGTGAATATTTGTTTTACTAATAAACTTTTTCACAGTGTGCAGAAACAGTGCCGTATCAAGGGGGGGGGGGACAAGCGCCTGTCATAATTTTTTGTTTAATCAAATATTTTAAGATACATTTTCATATTCGCTTACTTCTTTTATTGGCTCCGAATTTCGCACAAGAATTTTGAAAAAACTACTTCCTTTATGTATACCCATTTTACTCTTAATTTTGCTAAGTTACAGTGTAAAACGACACTTAGGATATAGTTCATTTATACTACAATTGCCTTAACAAACGACACAGGAAAAGAATGCAGTTTTTCCGCGATAATTTTAAACAATTTTACATATCCTTGAAAAACTGTGTGCACTTTATAGTGCAATAGTTTAACACTGTACACATTGACAAGAAATAATTAGTGTTTAATTGGCTTTCAATTCATTTTTAATACGTCCACAGGCAGGTAGAGAAATGTAGCAGATAATCTTGTTAAATTTAATTGAGGGTTGAATTAAATGTAGTTCAAGCAATTGATCACAGATGGAGACGCTAGTATCGTTTTAGTAAATTCTGGCCAGTTTTCCTATTTTTCCTATGTATTTACAGTCTCAGCGTATATTTACATTGTAGAATGGTAGAGAAAATATGCTTGAAATCAGTTTCGGAGTGATTTTATGCCGATAAAATATTTTTTTTTAATTTGTGCATTTAAAATTGGAAAATTTACATTTTAACATGTGTTCTGCAGATTGAAATCGGCTCAAAATATGAGATCGAAAAATTATTTTAACTTGCAAAGATGCAAATACATAGATTGTTTTTTTAGCTGTGGGGAGTAGTAGGAATTCTGGGTTTCCAGAACGAATTTTAATTAAAATCTCCATCATAATCACCAATCTCATCCCGATAACATTATTGATACTAGCCTGATTCGATATTGTTCATTCTAAATTAAACCTTGTCTTAGAAATCTGGCATTAGAAAAAAATTTAAGTAATAAGTTATATATTTAAGGTTTACGAACTGAGATTGAACTTACCGTTCTTTTCCCTCTTGATTCATATACGAACTGCGATAGAATCCGACAATTCTGTTCTTCATATCTCCGCTGAATTTTACCTTCATCTCATGTTCACCCATTTGCACTTCAGTTCTGAACGTCAGTTCCAATAATTCTCTGTCGGGTTTTTCAACAAAATTAACCTCGTTATTAAGTATCTCTATACTTTCAATCTTCAGTCCTTTACTGTGCAACTTGAGTAACGAAACAATCTCGACGGCGGTAAAGTGGATATCAATCTGTCCGGTAAACGTACCCTTCTGCAAGTCTGGATTCAACGTTAGATTGTAATGCGTTGGGATGACACTTTGGGGTAGGCGCCATCCTGTTAGATGTTCATTCGCCGGTGGCGTGTAGATCGCATTCGTAGAAGAAGCCATATTGGAACTGCCTTTGTTGTTTGCTGCTGTTGTTACTTTCTGCGTTGTATGTACTATATTGATAGCTGGTTCCCTGTTATTCAATGCATCTCGTAAATCGCTATTCTCTACACCCAAACTCACAGTGCACACGAAGAATACAAAAGACGTTAGCATTAGGAACGATAAGAGTAGATTATGGGTCACCCAGGATATAAGACGATGTATTAACGCCATTTTCACACCAGAACTCGTAGTGTTCGAACTGGCGAATGTTGATGTGTTTTTAGCAAAATATAAATAATGTTATCATTTCATTATACCGCGTGCCCAGAGATAAACGCGTGATTGTTCAAATAAAATTCTTGGGTTTTTTTTCTAGCGGATTAATTAAAGCCCCCCACTTTAATTTCAAGTAGTGATTTAGGAGATAAATAAGACAAATTAGTTTTATATAGGTCATTAGGTTTATACAAAAAAAAATTATCATTTTTTGTCATAGTACAAATTACAGCAATTCAGGAAGATTGTATCAAATATAAAGTACTCCGGACCTGACCTAGACACGTGCCTAGTAGGATTAGGTTGCGATACGGCTCTGGATGGTTTATTGTATGCTAATCAATGCTACAATGGGCTGTATCCTTGACAAGATAGCGAACGGTACAAAGATGAGACGCAAGTGAATGATTAACATTATAGTATATACACTTACATACATACATACATAATCACAAGACACATACATGCACACACGTACGCATACACTGAGTAAAGCAATATGAAAACATTGAAATATTTTGATTTAATATAATTTGTTAATGAAACCAAATTTATAAACGGTTTGCCCATAAAAAGAATAATATATATCGTATTTCAATGTTATATACATTCAATTTTACATTCAGGGTAAATTAATGTCAAATTTCAGAATCTCAGAACTCTACTAAAAATTATTACTATCGAATTTATTAGTACTAAAAGCAACACCGATATTTATGTTTCAACATAATCAATTGCTTCAATAATTATTCATTGAAATAAAATGATATGTTAGAGCGTATATTCATGCAGTACTATTTATACAAACGCATACCGATAGATTGCAAATGAATTTGTCAATACGGGTCTGAATTTGGATAAATTTTGTATTGTTCTCGCAAGATTTCTAATCACCAATCCATACATATCTCAATGTCCTTGTCTAAAACACAAGATGAAAAAATGATTTTCAAAATGATTCTATTGTATTGTTTCGTATAAATATTGGAAAAACCTGATCATAATTGTATCGGAATTTTTAATTCAAATATAAAAAAGTATACTCTTGGCCTTGTAACATGTTTTATCTGTTGTGATAACAGTCAATATTGGTTTAATAAGTACCTGAGCAGTGCAAACAATTTATTTAATTAAGTCCTGTTTATACAGGATATATTCAGTAATATTCTATATTAAAATATCTTAAATTAACACTATTGAATATGCTTGTAAAATATAATAGATACAAATGTACTGAACGCAATGTTTAGCAGTATAAATTGCATTTCAATTGATTTGTTAAATGCACTTTCTGCTGCAATTAAAATTTATCTTATCAAATCACAATGCAAATAAGACATGTACATTAATTTATCAAATATAAAATATTTATTCATCATTTTATGCTAATTAAAAACTAATATATACATGCAAAACCTATATACAAATAACCCCAAAAAATAAAACTAAAAAACGGAAAATAAAACAGATTCTCTGTATAAAAATACCCAACATCTATACATACATCTAAAAGTGCAATGACCTTTACACGATAAAATTATCACATAGAAATACAATCATCATACGTACCGATATTGTTAATAAAATAATAACGACTAACTAAGATAAAAACATAACCTATTCGCTATACATCTACACTTACACATAAAACAGCTGCTCGCCTCGCCTACACAAGTAATAATACAAAATCACGTTGATATGAAATTATTCACAGAAGAACTCGTTGATAGTCTCTGTGCATGTATCACACTTCACCTCGCAACACCAGTGAAAGGTGCAGTTACACCGTCGCGTTATTTGGCTGCGTTCGCGGCGTACACGGTGTCCACACGCGCGGCACAGCGTCTTGCAACTTTTCCGTTCTGCAGAAGTGATTTTATCGCCTTTATTCCTTGAACAAGCACGTCCTATTGTACCATTCCAGCCTGAACATAAAAATAGCAGTATTTACTTTGAATTATTCTATACATAATTCTATTTTATTCACAAAACGCGTACGTAAGTTTGTATGAACTTACCAGGTATCACATCTGCTTTACAATAATTCGGGCTGTCCAACAAGTACACCAGATCTTGTGCGGGCACGTTACGTGTGATATCCGTGTCTGCCACGGTGTTAAACTGTGGATCCATGTCGAGGCGCACAGCGTGCTCGTAGCGTGTACGTAGTTCTTTGGCTACCTCGCTGAATGGAGCTACCTGCATCCAGCATGTGTACATTGTACAACTGCCTGATACACCATGGCAACGACATCGTTTCTGCATTGTTGTACGAACAGCCTGTGCACATATTAATATCGAAATAATTACAATCACATTTGTTTAGAATCTAACACATCAGATCGGAATTAGTTTCGTATTATACAGATATATTTAAATATATTATGGACCAATGTGTATTTTGTTGTAATTGGTATTAATTATGTCATGCATTTTTGTCTCAAACATTTCCACTGTTAACATATAGGCCTAATGAACATTTGCCATTATTCGCCTTGAGAATTCGTTGCAATATGATGATTCTCGGATGGTCGCCATTTTATGCTGGCTTATCATATATACGCCAAGAATAACGGAACACTATACATTGGCAACTTTAATTTAGCTCTAATTTCGTTATAATACAGTAATAATATAATATTGCTTTATAATACTGTAATTAAATATACAGTACTCTGAAGCTTTATGCTGTAGTATACTTTAAATATTAATTAAAATAAACAAACTAGTATTTCAATATTATTATAAAGCTGTGTCCTCAACTCACCATTCGTCCGGCAGCGTTATTATGCAAGTTCGCGTACGCTTGTGGATCTCGCCCGTTGTCCGCCTCGTCCACCACGTTTTGGGCTATCTGCTCGCCGTAATCAAGGTAATCGGAGCATCCACCCCAGTTCCAGGTACCGTTCACCTCCTTCGGCTGACTCTTGGTGCCGAGACGCGGGTCACAACCGCAGCCCTGTATCTCTCCGCGAGAACAGTTGCGCGTGACAGAGTGTACGATACCCGCCGATGTTATAGCAAGGAGGAAGGCTGTCTCTTTCGTTGATGGTTGTCGGCCATTTCTGTAAAATTAGGCTTAATTTAAACTTATCTATCCCGAGTTGTTTTGTCAAGCGATTCGCGCAATACACATCACTAAACGGGACCATTTCAATCTTACTTAATTTTATTTTCACTCTCTCACACTTTCGACTGCTTTGGTCGCAAGAAATTCTGGCATTGGCAAATTTGTTTTATATAATTTTACATTCTAAAGTAATTTCTACTTATGGGAGAATTGTTTACATACTTTGAGAAAGCTGTTGTGGGACAATTCCAACGGTCCCATTTGAATTTATTCTGACAATTCTGCAAAGCCATTGCTGCACCGTGAGCAACACTTTCCAGCACATCTGAACTAAAGTCCGTCTGAAACATATTTACAAACGCAACTACAATTTAAATCCACGGAATCAAAATCAACAACACCAAAGTGAAGCTACGTTATTTGCAAGTACAGTAACGTACGAATAATCCGGACAGAAAGTTTGGATTAACAAAACTTTCGGATTATAGAATCATAGTGCATGGTATTTATAATCCGAATGTGTTCAGTTTATAGATACTTTATTAAACGATAAAAATATTTCAATAATATTACACAATTAAATTTATACGCAATAACTGTAAAACCATTTATTCCAAATAACAAACAAAAAACATTTCAAATATAAAATGCGAACTAAAGACAGACTTGTGACAAATAAATGAAATTACAAACAATGGAATAAACGTTCGGGTATTTAATTATGAAAAAAATAATGTTGTCGGATTACAGAATGCAGAAGTTCGAATTATGGATACCTCTTTACACTATTAGGGTGTTCAGATTATAGAGTACTTCAGATTACTCATACATTACTCTATTACTAAATAAAATAAACATACCTGTAATGATTTGAGAGCTCGAAATGAGAATAAACTGTTGATAGTGATGCACCACGTATCCGAGATGGCCATCCACAGCAGCAGAACTGAAACTAGTTTGGACATCATCTTCACAGAGAGTCCACCACTAACTACCACTCGATACAATTGCTACAGGGTGTGTGACAGGTATTTGTTAATGAAGGTGCTTTTATAGAACTACCCCTAAATGCAGGGTGCGCGGGCCATTTTATTGCACCAAGTGTATTACGAGAGAGGTGGTTTCGGTACAACACTGCCTAGAAATGGTACATTAGTAACTATTGTTGAAACTATTGGTGTTACACCTTTCAAAAATGTATATCTTTCTCTGTACAATTGTTTATAATTTCAATACTTTTATTTGTTAGAAAATCTTTCAATGTTTAATATCAATCTAATTAGTATTAACACACATGCTAGTTCGAAATTTGAACATTTTTTTACTCTTTTACTATGGTTACTCACAGTGGATGAAGAAACTAGAACAATAAATATTAAAATATACATACATACATTGATTTAGTTTCTGGGCTAAAGTTTTCAGAAGAAATCTACTGAAATATACCAAGAAAATTGTCATAAGTAAAAACTAGTTGTAATTAACTATCTGTAGAGATTTAATACAGTTTCAACTCGTGATTTTTTCTAGTATTTTATTAATTCTTTATATTTGTCAGTACTGATGTTATTTTATAGTAAATCCATACTTTCTTATAATTACAATGCCTTAATTAATAATTCATAACACTGTAAGTGATACAATATTGTATATTTCAAACTACAGTCAAATTCCACTATTTTAAAAACTAAAAGCATTGAAATGTTAATTATAATAAATCCGTTCCATATTTCTTACAATTGTCTTAAAATTAATAACATTGTGATCCTTTGATATCTATCTCAAAATTTGTTGCTGAAATATTATTTTGTCTTTTAGAGTACTTTAACTTGTACAGATGTATATACATACATTGTTTTTCAACATCCTGTTGGCACAGATATAAGAATGTTTATCTTAAAGGGTAGCTTGAGAGAGATTTCGTTAGTTGTTTCTAGAAATATTGTAGTTTGTTCAGTACAGATGTGTGCTACAAAATAAGATGTGTCACATTTTGTATATTGTTTCGTGAAATAATGCAAAACTTTGTTTCTTCTACCTCCGAGAAACCAGGAATCCAATTTCATCGAGTTACAAATCCGTTCCAAGAAACATCTGGACGAGACAGCGGCATCTTAATGCTCTGTGTGTGCCTATGCAAAGTGTTGCGCTCTGTAAGTGTGTAATCCTCGTAAATATTTACAGTTTTAAGACATCGATAGTCGTCTGCCTTCAGTCGGTTGGTTGGTTGGTTTTCCCCAAGAAACCAGGTTACCAGGAACATTCTTCAGATGGATGTGTCGCATCGTTCAAAGGCTGTCTTATGATGCAATTAGTACTTAATCCATCACCCCCTGTTGTCCTTGTACCACCTGGTGATGTAGCGTAAATCTAGCCATCTTCTCTGCATTTAGACATAAGACGGTTGTTTTGAAGCGATTTTTGTTTATTCATCTTTGTCTTGTAACTGTTATATTAGTTTAAACATGTCACAAACAAATGCTAGAGTGAGTTGATTGGAAAACTACAATATATTGTATATACAATGCAATATTCAAGATTGGCAGCGTATTCTAAAGTTTATGATATAATATGCAACATGCATTTTTAGGGAACGCAATAAAAAGACACTTATTGTCTGTGAAGTATTTAAAAAAAAAATGCAGATTTATTTATGATGTTTCAATGTTTAACATTGTACAAATAGACGCAAAATAACATGAACTTTATTGGTATTCCGGTTTAATTTTAGCGCGTACACAGACAGGTAGAGAAATGTTGGAGATAATCTTGTTAAATTTAATTGAGGGTAGGATTAAATATAGTTCAAGCAATTGTTTACAGATGCAGACGCTAGTATCGTTTTAGCAAATTCTGGCTAGTTTTCCTATTTTCCCCATATATTTACAGTTTCAACGTATAAACATTTGTAGTTTAGTAAAGAAAATATGCTTTAAATCAGTTTCTCAGTAACTTTATGCCGATAAAATATATTTTTATTTTGAATATTAAGAAATAATATATTATTTTCTAATATTGTTGTATACAATTTGATATACAATATAGTTAGCCTCTAATTTTTGTTAATGTGGGACCTAAAGGGAGTGAATGCGCAACATACAGCCTCTTCCTCCTAATAACCAACCTCACCTACTCGCGGTAGGTCCCGTTACCACTGATGAGGCTCTGGTTACCGGGTTAGAAGCAGAATTATGAACTTATGTAGTGGTGGTCAAAGTTATTAGTAAAACTATAACGAATTTTGAAGACCACAAAAAGAAACTATGAAGTATTTATCGTGTTTGACAAAAAAGAAGATTATATTTTTACTCAAAATGTGTTAAAATACATATTACCAATATTTGTAACACAGAAATGTGGTGCATTCATACGAAAGATTTCAACAAAAATTTTTCGTTTCTTTCTATCATAAATAAATAAAATAGACTGGATATTAAGAACAATGATGTATATTTAATATTACTCGTTATACATGTTTAGAACTATTATTATTTATTTAACTTTATAAAAAAAAAAACTGTGACAATATGATTCTATATCTGATACACACATTTACGACAATTATTATTAAAGACTTTACGCTAAACGTCACACAACACAAATACAAAACAAAACAGTAATTTGAATTAAAAACTAATTTATTCGCTAACATCTAAAATTGTACACTGTATATTCACATATTGAGTCAGTTGATGATGTACTTACGATATAAGTAAACCTACAATTAATGATTATGAAACAATGTGAACATTTTACAAGGAATATTAATGAACAGAAAATGTGATGATTTACAAAATATATCTGTGTATATATATATACGATGTCATATTTGTCAAACAAACAAACAAAAACAATTTATTTAATAAAAGAAACGCACGTCCAGTGTTCGTCCGTCAATTCGTACACGGTCCATTAGTTCTGTAGCATGTATTAAGGAAAAAAACAATAAAATTATCACAATGATTTGGGGCTATTCTCAAAAGAAGAGAAAGCTTGTTCAACTTAAATCCACGAATCAATATCGATAGCTCCGTAACATGGTACGCAGAGTTCGATATTATTCGTTTTGATTTGTGAATTAAAGTTGAATACCTGTATGTCATAGTGCTTATGACAAAATAACGTAATTAAATTCTGAGAATAGCTCCACTAAAGATTGACTATATTTGATAAAGGATACTGATGGCACGTTCCGCTTGCCATTCGCTTCCGTAACGGATGATGGCTGTGTCTTTGGACTTCATTTCGACAAACAATACTTCACCAGCATTGTTAAATTTTTCTTTCAGCATTTTCCATGTAGCTGAAATGGGCAACTGCAACAATGAACGCACATACGTAAATACATCTCATATCTACACACACACACACACACACACACATACACTCAGAAACTATACATGAATATTGATATGACTTGAAAGTAAATATTTCATTGGATACACGGAAGTATTAACTTGGAATTTTCATTGTTTGAACGTAGAATATTTTTTATACAAGAAAATATTATTTTAATTACATATATAATTACTGTGCTGATAAATCATTGTGTTAAACATTTGTATACTTACATTACTAACGATGACTGTATCTGAATATCCTGTATTCGCCTTTGCGCTGTTATTCGATCTATTCTGTGAGCCATTATTGACCGTGCTGTAGATATTATTCTGTCTATAATTGTCCTGGTTGTCTTGTGCCATCATATCATAAGCGCGCTGATCGTAATCCTGGTTTCGATTGGCCGTCGTGTACTCTCTGTTGCTCATACTGCCATTATTGCCGCCGCCCCCAGACGAGCCCATATTACCGCCTGCCAGGAGGTTACCCGAGCCACTAAGACCAGCCCCACCACCGCCGCCGCCCATATTCCCATTCCCGCCGCCGCCGCTTAAGTAATCATTATTCGACGATTCGCCACGGCCATAATCTCTGCCGCTGTTGCCCATACTAACAAACCTACTCGCCATCATGCTGCCACCGCCGCCCATACTGTTCCCTAGGCCACTGCCCATGTTACCGCCGCCCCCTGACCCGCTCATACCACCTCCACCACCGCCGCCGCCGCCGCCCAGCGCGGCCAGTGCGTGGTTCTGTGTCAGTGAATTGTTTAGACTGCTCAGCGATGAGTTTAAATTGGAGTTGTTCAAACTGGCCAAATTCAAATCATTGCCCAGATTACTGCCCAAGCTGCCGGCGAGGAAAGGCGCCGAGACGCCGCTCAGCGACGCTTGTAGCGCCGCCGCTGACTGCCCGGTCAGGTTAGCCAGAGCTGCCGGTGCATTGACAACATTCTGCAGAGCGCTGCCCAAACTTCCCGTCAAACTTTGCAGGCCTGTAGGATTGGGAACAGCGCCTAGAATACCGGGCCCACTATTCGGTCCCATACCACCCCCACCACCGCCGCCCACCGCCATATTGCCGCCGGCTCCACCATTCGCGTTCGCTGTGGACGGCAGATTACGACTGACGTCGCGCAGTGGTTCACCATTCACGCCCAAACCCATGCCGACAGCTTTCAAACCGTCAGGCAATTTCAGCGGTATATCATGATCAACGCGATCCATACGAACGGTCATCTGTCGATCGTAGAGCATCTGATTGTGTAACATTGAAATGGCCTGTACCGATTCAACGGGATGTTCAAATTCCACAACGGCGAAACCACGACTATTGCCATCCTTGTCATGGTACAGTTCAACTTCAACGACTTTGCCGCACAATTTGAAAACCTCACGCAATTTCTTTTCATCGACTTTGTAATCCAACTGCAAACACACAACAAGACACACCTCGATGTTGCAGAATTATAATGAACAAAACAACAAGAGAACAGCGAGAGAGAGAGAGAGTGACTGGCCAAGAGAAAACACAAAGTGATATGCAACCGAAATTAAACACGACACACTCACATGTTTTATTAGCAAGAATATGAAAAGGACTAAAATGTACTTAATTGCAAACAAGTCTTCGCTGGACTCAACACAACAGAACCAAATTTTACAACAAATATTCAAATGTCCATATTATATTCGCTGGACTTGCAAAACCAAATGTACAAATGACTGACTATTACTAGTACGTAATACTGTATCTCAAAACTTTTCCCCTTCGTAATATGCATTATATGCCTTAACACCTATGTATACATACATGTACATATAGATATAATAAATTCCAAGACTGAATAAAACAAAAACAAAAAACCATTCTTGCAGATGAAAACCAATAGCGTCCCTTGTAGAAAACATCCCAAGACTTATTCTCATAATTGAATAGATAAATCTCGCTGTTCAATTCAATCTTAGAACTTGACGTGTAGACAGACAGCAAGGAAATGCTAAGATACTTACATTCGCAACAAAAACTCGATTCACCAACGGTTTGTGGATATTCAAAGATTCAAGAAACTGCGGACTCAGCCCATACGTATTGCCCCATTTGAATTCGGGCGGTTCTGCGGGCCCCACGTTACGTGACATCATATTGCTGAGCAGAGACGGTGGGGAATTGTCCCAGTTACCACCTCCACCCCCGCCAATACCACCGCCGCCGCCGCCACCACCCCCACGCCGCATCTCTCTTTCGTCCCAATCCTTGTTGTCCATGTGACGGTCTCTGTTACGACGTCCACTGCCGCCTCCACCGCCGCCACTTCCGTTGATAATGTTACCATATTTGTCGCGTTCGTTGCCAAAGTCCTCCTTGATCACCAACTTTCTACCCTTCAAGTCAAACCGATGCATCACCTCCATGCATTTTTTCACTGACGACGGATCAGAAAATTCCACAATGCCACAACCTTTCGGCTTGTCCGATTCGTCAACGAACAGTTCAACAAAACTAACATCGCCGACATGATCGCGAAACAGATCTTTCAAGTCTTGCCACCGATACTCGTAGCAGATATTCGACACATACACCCGACAATTCGAAGATTTACGGCTACTGCTGCTGCGATCGTGACCGCCACCCCGATCAACGCTGCGATCTCGTACACTAGCCTCGGAGAAACGGCTTGGACGTTCGCCACGACGAGACCGATCTCGGTCGCGGCCTGAATCACGCCTCTGCTCCTTGCCCCCGTCGTCAGAGTCGCCCATGTCTTCTGCGAGATCTACAGAACGTGTTCAAACAACGGAAAAAGAGTTAAAAACAAATAGACAGACAGACACACACAATGTGGAGAGAGAGAGTGAGAGAGATCAAACAAGAACAGCAACAACAACACCACTGCTATTAACCAAAGAATAATGTGTGAATGACTCGTCAACAATCATTCATAGTCGCACAAACAACGAGCTAGGAGAAACGCATCGGCCTCTCTAGAATTATGCTAGAAAAGAACAACACAGTACAAACCAATCAATTGTTACTGGTAAATTCTTCAATATCTCCTGATCAAACAAGACCGTTTACAGATTTGCTGGATAAAAATCCGATGCCCTGTTTGTCAGCTACTAACGTTTCCTAGATGAAATATTAAGCTAGAATAGATACAGGATTCAGTTCTTACCAAATCTGCACGAACAATATGTATTTTTTTACGTAAATAAAACTATGAAATTAAACAAAGCTACACACGCCACTACACACACCAGCGTCGCTTTTAGTTTGACGTAAAGCTAGTTGCATTTATATCAATACAGAAAATATTCCTAGATTGCAGTTGGCACCAGAAGCGTTCACAGGCGGGAAGTTTGAAATTACGCGGGAGAAATGAAATAATAAGAATGTTGGTTTTTGTATGTATAATTACAAGCGTAAATTGTTATATTTAAGATTTATATTTTTCGATAACAATAGTAGTTTACCTATATAATGTAATGATGATGTTAGTAAACTTACACGGTTTAATTTTTTATTAATTAATCAATCAATTCATAATAAAGTATATGTCCAGTATTTTCACCAGTGAAGAAACAACATCAATATCAACAATAACCAATTATTATTATTATTATTATTATTACCTATCGTCGTCGTAGTACATGCATCGTGTGCATTTTTTGTTTTCTCATTTAAAAAATATAATCTAATATAAAAAATAAGAACATTTATTTCTTGCAAAAGTGAAAAACACCGGACATTCTCTTAGAAATTGACCTATAACGAACAGCATCTTAGAATCTGTAAAAACACATCACTTTGTTATAACAAACACAACTAGAATAATCATTGTATATATATATATCATATCAATCTTATCTCTGACAATCCATTAGAGTATGTATGTATGTATAGTAATCACCATGTATACACAGTTACATTAAACACATGATACTGTGTATGTGTACGTACGTATGTATGTATGTTTGTTAAGTGATACAGGAACAACAATTGGGGATTAACAGGAATAGGGGAATAATTACAGGATTGGGATTGGATATTATAACGTTATGATTATCATGATCACAAAAAAGCAAAAAGCAGTATAGTTCACAAAAATCGTCGAAACATACAACTTTTCCCTTACATTACTACTATATATATATGTATATAGTGAGTTCCGTTATTTTTTCTCTATAAAATCAATTATTTCCTAAATCACACATCAATCGCCAACTTCACATTGTTCCAAATGTCATCATCATCATCATCATCATCAATAGTCACACAATTGCCTACAGTGGTTGTATATTTGCCTAACCTCAAAATTTCGCACGCACGGAACGCACCACATATTACAACAATTCCTTACTAACATTATTATTTATCATCAGTCAAGTGAAAACAACAAACAAATATGATTTGTAAATTAAAAAATTATAATAATAGATAAACACACAACCAGTTCTCTTTAGTGGTTTAATATAAACGATTCGAGGGCGGCGGGTACGACACCACGGAACGGTATTTTGAATTGTCTAATTGTGCGCGCTGCCGCGCAACTTAACCTCGTATATTTCGCCGTATTCACCAACTCGTGCACGGCCTGTCCGCGTAGCAGACTCTGAAACGTGTCACCACTGTTGTTGACCAGATCGATGTGTGCACCGTTGTCTAACAGGGTTCTGGCAAGACTTGCCGGACAGGGCCGTGCCATGGCGGCAAGGTGCAAGGGTGTATTGCCTTCTTCATCGCGGGCATTCGGTTCAGCTCCAACTTTCAGCAGAACATCGGCCAGATGTGGTGAAGGGAACTGACAGGCAGGATATCTGCCGACCAGAGCAGCATCTCGGCAACAAGCTAAATGTAACGCTGTTCTACCCAATCGGCCTTTCACTCTTAACCTCACTAGTTCATAGATGGCCCGATGTATCTTGGCCGAGGTGGCTTCATCACAGGTCGGATGTTCAAGCAGTCGTGTCAGTAAACACGCCAGGTGTAGTGTGATAACGAGTACTCTTGTTAAATACGTTACGTCTCGTTCAACATTCGGCATCTTGTCCAACATCTGATTGCCTAGTTCCACTTCTCTGACTGCTTTACTAAACACTCGCAACAGTTCAACAAACTCCACCGGTGGTACGACACGTCCCCTTGTCGCTGGTCGACCTTCTTCACCAATCATGAACGAAAACAGTTCCGTGAATGAGAACAGTGAACTTTGTGTCATCGGATTCAACCGTTCCAACATCGATTGTTGCATATCCAGTGCGTAGTTCCATAGTTCAATGCACCGATTGAATTTTCCCGCGTCCGCATACACAGCGCCACGGTACCGGATATAGTAACTAGTATCCGGATGTGCAGGGCCCAAGATTCGTTCACGAATCACCAACGCTTGCATTCGCATTTCATCTGGATCGGCCATCAAATCGTCTAGTCCATCGGCTGTACAAATTTCTTTTGCATGATCGTACGCCGCTACAGTTGGCAGGCCTGTAGGTTTGGGTAACGGTATTTGATCCGGTCGAAATCGTTCTTCCATCGCTCGTTTCCATAATGCTAGCGCACCAATCATATCGCGTTTTTTATCCACATATGTGGCACCGAGTAATTCTAGTGCATCGATACGTTCTTTTCGTGACACTAGTCGTGGTAGACGGATCAGATACTCGACGATGTGATTATGTCCTGTGACACTAGCCGCTAACAGTGGGGTCATACCGTAGGAATCCACGTCCATTGTAGCGCCGTGTTCAATGAGAAGTTTCAGTATATCCAGACTGCCACTCTCTGCACAATCATGCAGTGCGGTGTTGCCCTTGACGCTCTTGCGATTCACACTGGCCTTGAGACACAGCAGGTATTTGGCGATCTTGTAGTGACCCTTGTAGCAGGCAATCATCAGACAAGTATGGCCGTGGCGGTTAGCTACCTCGATATCGGCACCGTACTGCACCAGGTACTTGACAATCTCGTAATGACCGTCGAAACAGGCGGCCCGCAACGGAGTGGAGTTTGTACGCGTGGTGCTGTTGACGGCGGCACCGTGTTCCACCAGCAGTTGTACGACTTCCATGTGACCGGCGGCGGCTGCGCACCAAAGGGGCGGAGCACCCTCAATTGTCTCACCGTCGAAGATGACTGCAAGGGAAACGAAACAGAATTATTACAAAATCATTTATTGATACTAAATATTATCTTTTAATTGAATTTCAAAATAATTCCCTACAGAAAAATAATTGTTAACAATTCTTATAGGAAGAAAGGAATTAAAAAATAAGGATCTTCAAGAAAAAAGAGAATCAAAATAAGGATTTTTATAAAATAAAATAGGCAATATTTATTAATTACCATTAAAGTTGTCTATAAAAACAGAAACAGGTAGACAAATTACTATTTTATCATTAAAAACCTATACAGACACACAAGCAAAATTACGATAACTATTAAAGTTAAACAATATATATCAATAAACCTTCAAAACAACATTCAATGAAGCAATTTCATTTTATAAGTTCCTGTTCTATACTAGCATTGAAATTTCTCAATTTTACCAGGTAAAATATCAACAACTTGTTATAATATTAACACTTTAATTATACTACATCTAGTATTATTTAAGACTGTTAAAAAATGTATATATTTTTAAAGAATTTTGCAAGGCCCCGCTAATAGTCATTTCTGAAAAAAATCTTCAGCAATTCTTAGGTTACCACTTGTTCTGCAGTGTAAAGAGTATTGCATAGATTTGAATAGAATATTATTCTGAACTACAGTGTTGCTAGTAATGTTACGTACCTGAACCTGGTTGTTCTATGTCTGCATGACACCGTTCTATCAAGTACTCAGCTACGTGGTAGTGCCCATTGCGGCAGGCAATCACGAGGGGTGTGGCGCCGCCAGTCTTGGCTGTCACCAGCATCGTGACTTCGTCCTTACCCTTATTTCCATGTAAATAAATCTGCAACAATAATTATTAACATAAATATTCATTGCAAGAGGCACTAGTATCAAGTCTTATAACAAATTAACTAAAATACATTGCTAACTACTGGGTTTTATAGGATATAGTTTAACTTTTTCAAAACTCGCACTAAATTGTCCCCATAACATTAATGCTACACAGACAGATTCAATATTCAAAGTTGAATAAAAGTATATTCTTTCTATTTATCAGTCAAAGTGCTAATAATTTATTTCTGTTCTGACATTGTCTGTTTTAACTCGAGATTTCTGTCATCTTGGAATAATACTAACGCTGAATAACATGGGTTAATTCCACAAGTACACTTTTAAATAATGTGTAAAATTCCACATCATGTTATGAAAAAAATAAATGACATCAATGATCTGACGCACAATGTTTAAACTATCATATTTTATTATTTAACATCGAAAGTCCAGCATCCATATATCTGAAGGGCGATTGCTAAATCGCGATACTCTTATTTGTAGATAAGGTCGAAATCATTAAATTAATCAATTTTCGTAGATTTTACATGTGTATAATGATTGTGAAATGATATCTATAAAATTATCTGAACTATTTAACATTGCAAGGAAAATTATTCATTTCAACATAAATACAATTAGTATAATAATTTAAATAAACATGAAATTTACTCTATAAAGATAAGTGTTTTATTGTTATGGGAATATATTCCTAGTATTATCACCGTATGTAATACTTTGTTGTGTATGTTACACATTAGAAAATTTGTCGTTAAGTATCTGTTTGAATGATAATGATAGTATGACGACAATGTGTGTGTGCATGAACGATTATTTCACATCTCAGATTCAAAGAGACCTTCAACTTTGGCAATCATCATATGCCTCGAATTACACTACTGACCTTCATAACATGTACATATAAATATGTACCAGTGGCGTAGCATGTATATTTTTTCATGGGCGTGCACATTTTTGTATATTGCTTGCGTACATAGGTTTCATTGGCGTAGCATGTGTATTTTCACTTGGTATGCACGCTTTTGTATAGACGTGTATTTACACAGATTTCAAGTGGCGTAACTTATGTATTTTTATTTGGGGTGCAAATATTAATTACGACAGGTTTCTAATATGCGGGTTCAACTTAAATCTCGAATTAAAATATATAATATCGACTCTGTTACGGTGGTATTATTGTTATTTAACAAATAAGCAATGATATTTCTCTTTCAATATTGGTGATTTGAATTCGTGATCAAGTTTGTAACCCGGCACAAGTGTTGTGTGTGATTTATGTTGAAATTAATATTTTATTATTGATTCCTGCATAATAAATTCCACTAATAATACACATTCATACATTTTTGAAGACAATTTTACAATTGAGCTGTATTTTTATTTTGATTTACACTTATGACACATATGTACATATCAAATATGTTTCTATTTAGTTAGAATCATATTGTAAGACATCAAATATGAGGTGTTTCTGCTGTAAATTCTACAGTATTTATAACTAGTATTATCATATGTGATATGAGTCTCAATGATATCGTCCGCCACTGTATATTGATAAATATACATACATACGTATATATGTGTGCATGCAGCAGCCAGATTACTTCAGTATGTAGAGGGGGAGGGGAGGACAAAACACACCGCTTATTAATAATATACAGCGGCTCCAAGGTTTGTCCGGCATATTGGTGTTTTATGACTCTGGCACACACACACACACACATACACACAAATACATACATACATATGTAAGATATAAGGGAGCTATAATTATAAATATACCAGCACATATACGTACATACAAACAAACACAGGGCGTTGCAAGAAAAAAACCAAACAGCATTTTATGTGTTTTTTTGTGTGCATTTTAGAGAAAAAATGTATTTGAAAAAGTTAATAACACATTGTATATATGCATTTATAATGCAGGTGAACTCACATAGAGAAATGAAATTTAGGTACATTTTATCACTATCTTACCACAAATAGGGTACACATAAAAACCTGTTACACAAACAAACACATATACAAACTATAATTTATATTTAAACCAGGAGATACACAGCATATACGTGCAATTCATTATCAAGTATGTAAGCATTGTTGGCTAAAGTTGCATATACTAGTATTCATTCTAACTAATAACTTACTTTTAACGACAATTTAATAACGAGGTAACGATAAGCTAAATATACCATTGCCTTGTGTCGGCTAGCAAAAAATATGTGATTTTAAACTAAGAATTCATAATATTGAACGGTAATTTTATCATAAATATCCTAAACATTATTTCCTTCGTAATTCCTTCCGGCAACAATTCTTTGAATTTAGTAAATTCGTGGAAAAATAAAGCACAGTGTTATTTATTTATTTACCACTGTAATCAGTTAAACATTTCCTATACACAATAATTATCACACAGACACACACGCAGACAGACAGATATGAGGTAGGTATTTATGTGTATTTAATAGTATAGCATCATTTACTGCTTGAATTGACGTGCGTACAGACCTTGCCAACGGCAACCGCGTCCCTCTGTCTGCCGGAAGTAACATACGCATGTTGTGTATTTCCTGAATAACACCGTGTATCAATGCAAACGTATTGTAAACATAGCTTCCCTTGATTCGGAAAAGAATATGCATATTCATTAATTTACAAGTATACAGAATACAATATTTAAAAAAAAACTAACTAACACAGAAAAAGACTGAAATACGCCAAATTCCTTGCGAATACCTATTTCTGGATACACCTGCCCCAAGTGTTAATGAGAGCACAGGTGTCAGATATGGAACAGCTGACCTCATTTTTATCCAATTTTTACGCGATATTTACGCATTACAAAAATAGTTTCATTTTGAAACAAATGTTTATAATGTTGAATATTGTATGGAAATAATACTTAATTCATTAGCGCGCTCAACACATAAACTTACGATATTAATTGCGATGACACAATAATTTGCAATATTTAATTTTGAACAACTTTTTTAATTACTTTTACGCTAAAATTTAATCAGGCGTAATCCCTATTTCCTTTAAACATTAAGTTTGTTAATTTAGAAAACGTTACCGTAAGTTAAAATACTGTGAATGTATTTTAATAAATAATTATTTGAAACTCTAAACACATATACATACATGTTACTAAATTTTTCCAAAGTACCACATTCTTTTAAAATTTAACCGTTAAGTTTATAAAACAGTTTGACTATATATACATATATTTATACATAACACATACGTCAATTCGTAAATCTTAACCAAGTGCCGTGCCAATTGCTAAATTTAGCCAAACGGTTAACGACGATCAGAAAACATGCAGGATACACTAACATGTCTTAGCAGTAGCAATTATTTAGTCATTAGTTTAATTTTAACACTTATTTGTGTGTACAAAAAACAAAACATCCTATTGTATCATTATAGATGTGCTGATAATTGAGAATTATATTTACATTTCATTTAAAAATTCAACTAAATTTAACATATAAAACCAATTTAAATGAAAATCTAGATTATATACAATGAATAAGCTAAAAATCTAAATATTTTATAAATAATATAACAAAAAAAAATCTATTCGTAACGATTAACGAAAAAAACTAAATCTAAAATACGTAGTTTTGCAAAACAACGAAGCAATTTTCGTTGCAGATTATCTGACAAATAACAACCTTGACTCCTTAATATATGAAAGATAAAATTTGTCACACATAAATTGTAACTATTTACTAATTACAAACAACACAAACACCACTAATCACCAGTTTGATAAAGTTATCGCCAATGTATTTAGTGTCGGACAGTGTATGGGAGAGGGAGTTGTGAGAAAAATTCAGAAAACGGAAAAAAAAGCGGGGCTGGTATTTTCTTGCATATTAAATGCAATCATTCGACAGGTACAAAGTCCAGTATGTAGGTACAAAGTACAAAGTCCAACTGTTCTCTTGTTACTGGAATTATTGCAAAGTAAATTATTTTCTTATACCAGTTGTACAGCTGATGCTGGTTTTTTCTCGCTAGTATTATAGTGATTGGTCAAAGTACTGAGTTGAAATTACACTTTTAATTATAAATACGTTAATCAATTATTCATAATCGCTTAGGATTATTTATAGTACATTGTACAGTGGCGTACTATACGGGAGTATAGTTAATATTGCCTAATACAAAATAATGTGTATAGAAAATGATGTACAATTTAAAATCAAATTCTTGATTACTACTGACTTGGAATTAAATTATAGTAGGGCCGTTTTTGCTACAAGATACGGATATATTTTGGATCAGGTATATCCCCTGATGCAGATTATAATCAGACATTTTTTTTTATCATTCCTGTTTAAGTATACCGTAATATTTTTCTTTAATTATAATATATTGTGATGTCGGGCAAGGTATATCCCCGCAGAATACAGGTTCTTCCTGCCGCAGGGTTGGATTCAGGATTTTTAACATCGGACCAGTGAGATCGATGACATCATCCAATATTCCGGTGCTCACACACACACACACATACACACACACACGCTGGTTACAGAACAACGACCTCTGCATATACAAAGGTAAAATACACATACGTACAGATGAAATACACAAATATATTTGCAAAATATACATACACAGATTGAATAGAGTTTAAATTGCTACTTGTAAAAGCATATAGTATTTTCAGTAATAACTGATGTATTATCCTGCAGAATCAACTGTAAAATATCTTTGCTTTTAAAATCACCAACAGTTCGCAATGAAACATTGAAGTAAAATCGTACAAAATCGAGGAGCGATTTACGTTTGTTTAAATAATATATATATTGATATTGTTTTAATTCGTGGATTTAAACTAAATCTAGACACCCGGTATTAGTAAAATCAATATGTTGATTTAGTTTTGTTTTGTATAATAATGTCGCTATTATTATGACAATAATAATATCGACATTAACTTTTATGCCTAAGTATGTTACTAACTAATATTACTAAACGATTGATTCTAAACATTGATAAGATGAAATAAACAACTTTTGACTATAAAATTATTTACGCATACACACACATAGATATAGACATAGACATGTGTTGTTAAATATATTTAGATAAATGGTATATAACCGTCAATGATTCAGCAGAAATCATGTTCGAGAGTAACCGACCTTCTCAGCCGAACCTAGAACGTGCAACAATAAAAATCTATAGACGAATAACAACATACATACATACATACGTGTATAGAAACAGGTAGACATTAATTCATATATAGAGCGTATATATAAATAGCGTAATAGAATATATACACACACAGTCAAAGAATATGTACATTATTCCATACATACAAATATAAATTTATTCAAAATCAATACATTTATCATTTTAATACAGTATATATTTAGAGATGTATGTTACTAAATACATACATACATGAACTTATATTATCGTATTTCCCAGTACACATACATACACGCACACATATTCAGCAGTACAACATTGTAAATCACTGAATATACTTGTAAGTTTCCTATGCAATATGTAGTTTTTATTGCATTACATTCACACACACACACACATATATACATATACATTATATACACAGAGAGGATAGTCCTTCTAAATAACAACAACGTACACAAACAACATATAGGAGAATGTTGTTTTTGTGTTTATGCCTGTCAAATTTGACATATGACATCGGCGTTCCAATAATCGTTTACACCAGCGCACCGCATACAAAACCTAATGTAATATTAATGTACTACATAAGCAAGTAGTTAATCGTTAGGAGATTGTTGTGTTTATATTTAATTCATCATTAACAGCCGCGTAGTGAAGGTGCGCAAATACTCGTCATCATCGAATTAATAGTTTAAACGCTGTTTGTTAAGACATAAATCATTCGATTCTCTTGAAATATTATTATTAACAGTTACAAGTATCTGGACAGATCGTATTTCTAAGCTTCAATACTATTTTTCATCGATTATTTTCTAAATAAAAATAAATAAGTTTAGATCTTCTGAAGCCAGCACTGTTTAATTATTAATATTCGCTTGCATCTATTCTTGTTCATTTATTTAATATTTCTCATAGTAAGACAGATAATATTAATTTTTCCTTTTGCCTTCTGACACATGGTCCAATTTAGTTACAAAGCATGCTGCATTCAAACACGCCATCATCCTTACTGCAGAATTATTCCAAAAGGAGTTCTTGTTCTTTCTTTACATACTCTTCTCCCTCTCTCTCTCTCTCACACACACACGTACAAAGGACTTGTTCTCTACGTCTTGCAGTTCACGCTTTTAAAATAGAATACGGAAAACGAAAACTTTACTCTTTTGTAGCCTATCCGCTTGTGTATATTTCACTGGATATCCTTTGTTTTCAAACAAAAGAAACAGACGAAGATCTGATGCGTTACTCACATTTTGCGTGAGTCATACACACACACACACAGACACACATGTGTGTAGAGAACAGGATAATTAATAGTGCAAATTTGTTCAAGAATTATACGCAGTAATTACAAGCAAGTTCATGACTTACTCGGACCATATGCTAAAATAGATATTCATTTATTCTGACACAACAACAAAGATCTTTGTATTTATTTTCCACACTGAAATGCGGTTTGACGTAAAGAATTCATGAGAAAATACTTTATTTCATGCGCCATGATTCATTAGTAGTTTCCTTTGTGTGATTTTAAGCGAGAATAATAATTATTTTTAATAAATGATATGCCTATAGCGGATGTTTAAAATCCGCTTCCTAAACAAACAGGTATATGTTTAGTATTTTATATTATACTCTGGTGTGAACTGGCAAATAATCAGGAATTACATAATTATAAGCGTTTCTAAACTCAATGTAACAATACTGAATGTGTTCGAATTGTAGCATAAATGTTATGAGGGCAGGTAAGCAATGCGTAGTTTCCTTTTTCATATTGATTTGAGACGAATTAACTTATCGATGTTATTACATCTAAATATACCAATTGCACTTTGAAATATGATGCATAAGGAAAGTCCAGAGTTACATAAGACAGTTGAGTTAAATCATAAATTGCTCCAGTTTCATCTAGATCACTAATTATAAGGAACATGTTATATATTTACTGTGTGTTAATTGCACACTATACTTAATAAATATTAGTTGAATACGCACATAATCAACATAATTAATTAAACAACAAAATATAAATGTTATATAAGACCAAGTAACAATCACACCCCCGCCGACAGGATCATTCTAACTACGCCACTGGACATACGTGTATCGTATACATATGTGTGTGTGTCTCTCTAGGAAACATTACTGTTTGATTCTGTCTTGGAATTTCTAACACTGAGAGTATGTTAAACACTGTATGTTGTATGTATAATGTTTTGCTAATATGTATGTACAATTTGCTATTTCCAATTACCAAATACAGAAGCTTATTACACATTTATATTCGTAAGTATATTCGTAATGTTTAAACTAATATAAAACGGTTGATTTCTAAATGCACTCCACTACCTGTGTACTGGTTTGATTTCTAAACGTTATTTATAGCTTATCAGTTCATCGTTCCACATATAACACACACACACACACACACACGGAGCGTCTGAAGCATCTTCATCATCGTTCATTTATAAATGGAATCTTACTTGAATCTTATTCGAATCTTATTGGAAGTTAACGTAAAGTAGAATAATTTATTGTCAAAATTTTGATTAAAATTTTCAATAAAAAAGAGAATGTGTCTCAAACATCATCTTTCACAATTGGACTTGTAAATCTTATTCGAATCCTACTGGAATCTTATTTTGAACTATGTCAAATTTTCACCAAAATTCTCCAGAAAAAGAGAATGTTATTTGTTCTAGTTTGTTTCTGATTCATTGAAACGAAACTGATCGACAAAAAACCGCATGTTTTCGCAATTTTGTGAGATTTCGTGTGAAAGGCAACGTAGTGTTGGCAATACTGTTAGAGAGAGGAGCGAGAGAGAGAGAGAGAGAGATGGTTACAAAATATTGAGAGAGTATTACATACACATACACAGAGATAGTACTTCAGCAATAGGTAGAATTTTAGATCAAAATTACAATTTTACTATTTGATGTTTGAAACATTCCTTCATTGCCCGTAACACCAACACAAATCAAATTTAGAGAACTGTGTACACAAAATTCTATTCTGATTGACGACAACCTATGCCTGATTTGTGTGTAGATCACTTTCGTTTTGCCCGGCAAATTAACAAAGAATAGTTTTGTTTAACGCTTGATTGCGTTGCCATTGTTACACGAGAGAGTTTCAAACAATCGAGAGTATGTGATGGTTGCCGGGGGCAACCATTTGAATAATCGTTTATTGTGCTTAGCTTTCACTTGTCTTTCGATTGCACAGAAATCAGAGACCGCAAATTAGATAACTGTTATAAAATATAAACAGGAAATGGGTTATAAGAAATGTGTTAATTCTAGTTTTAAAGATATCTTGTGCAAAGATGTAATATTTTCAACATATAGCAAAAGTATATTATAAGAATCAATACAGCAGGTACACTGGCGTGCAAGCAGGTTTACCCGTGGGGGTGGAGGGTGTAGGAATAACGTCACAATCTTCTTATTGAATAATCAATAAAACTCCACGCGAAACACAGCGACAAGTTTCACACATCAAATGTAAGAGATTCGTGCATTTGTGCCACGCAAAGGTTAATCTAAACATTGTAAGGGCTGGTCAGGGGTCATGATCCTTACACATCGATCCTGCGGATTGAAGGGTGAGACCTTGACGGGCAGCGGAAGGGCAGGGGGCGGGACTAGATTACCTGGAGTGGGGGCCGGCGATCAATAGAACACCGACATGACAACCGAGTTCATTGGGGCACCAGGCACATAATGTTTTGTACTATATAATACAAATTGAAACTCGGTTAAAACGTACAAGATAAACTATCACTTATAACGAAATACATATTTCGCCCCTATAACATAATAATAATAACGGAATATATACACTTTTATACATGAAATTCGGCGCAATTATTACTTGCAGTATTTTCCGCGATATTTTTAAACATTTTTGTACACAAAATATCCTTGAAAAATTGCGTGCACTTTATAATGCATTTAACATTGTACACATTGACGAACAATAATTAGTATTTAATTGGCGTTCAATTCATTTTTCACACGTCCACAGACAGGTAGAGAAATGTTGCAGATAATCTTGTTAAATTTAATTGACGGTAGGATTAAATGTAGTTCAAGCAATTGATCACAGATGGGGACGCTAGTATCGTTTTAGCAAATTCTGGCTAGTTTTCCTATTTTTCCTATGTATTTACAGTCTCAGCGTACATACATTGTAGGTTGGTAGAGAAAATGTGCTTGAAATCAGTTTCAAAGTAACTTTATGCCGATAAAATATTTTTTTATTTTTAATATTAAGAAATAATATATTATTTTCCAATATTGTCGTATATAATTTGATATACAGTATAGTTTGCGTCTAATTTTTGTTAATGTGGGACCTAAAGGGAGGGAATGCGCAACATACAGCCTCTTCCTCCTAATAACCAACCTCACCTACTCGCGGTAGGTCCTGTTACCACTGACGAGGCACTGGTTACCCCCGGTTATAACCGTTAATAATTCATACTTTCAAATACCTGTGACTTATGACAAATAATTTGCTTCTATAAATATTATTGTTATTAATTTGCGTTTGGCATTGTTTGTTACTTGAAGAACATGTTCTCTTTGTGCATGTGTGTGTGTGTGTGTGTGATTATTGATTTCCGTATCGGAATGATCAATAGTTAACAATGACTAAATGATAAAAACTTGCTCTCTGTAGTGACGTACATTCTCAGCTGTTTGTCTGCTAACCGCCATGCTATGTGCATGTTGTGAGACTGTGAACGTGCTGCTCTTTACTAAAAAGGAGAAACAACTATTAAAACGAAAAAAAAAAACTTTAAAAATTTTCTTTCCTGTTCATGTTTCGTCGTGAGTGTCCTCGCCATCGGGGTCTAATACATCGCCGATTAACTAGACCAGTGACACTCAATCAGTGGTCAACGAATGATGTGTATAAGTAAGTGTTATTTGCCAAAATGTTTTACGTCAAATTTGCTAGTACTGTTTTCTTCAATATTAAAGTACAATCTATTTGGATATTTATCTATAAATTATGTTTTGATTTGAAAGGTATTTTACCTTATATAAAGAGGTAAATACATACATTTTTTCCCATAGGATTTTCGGGATATATATGGGATATTTTGTTAGTATAGAGTTCGATGGTTTTGTTTTAGATTCACTGTTTGCGATATAACCAGATTTTTAACTGATTAACATAACCAGTATGTATATATATATGCATATACGTTAACAAACACTACACATCTGCTCACTAAATATGGCTACTCCGATAAATATTTGACAAATAACCGTAGAAATATGCCCTAATACACAAATACAGATGTAGAATATAATAAATCAGTATGTTTTATTATAAACATCAGTCCCCAATGCGCATTACAGAATATTTCCTGTTTTTTTTCCCCATAAAATTAAGAGATTTTTACGGAAATGACTATTCATTGATGATGAATTATTATATCATAATCAAGTTTAGATAATTAATTAGACCCGGATGCGTATTAAGAGATACCGGAATTACATTATTGGATGTAACATGCTGAATGCTATGTTTTACATTTTTTTATATAAGAATCAAGAGTTTCGTGATGTGACACATTATTACCTAAGAAATATTTAATTATAAAATTGTTTTTTCATATATTTTATTTGGTAAACACTATTTTAATGTTAATTAATCTGTTCCGAAGGAAACATTCTAATTATGAATTAGAAAAAGATATACAAGAATTTTAATATTGGATGCTGTAATACAGAACAAAATAAATTTTATTGTTTTCATTTTATTTCATAATTTAGTTTCTCAACTATAGTTATGTAAAAATAACAGCCCTACATTAGAATAAATTATCAATAAAATTGTATTTTGATAAGAATTCCTGAATTTAACAAACCATTTCAAAAGTTTATAAAAACCACGTTTTAATAACATTTACGGAACGAAATATTTGTTGCAAAACCAGTTTTATCCAAGAAACAACTGCTGTTTTTCTTGACAACAGCGTAAATAATTAACGATTAATTTAATTGATTGAGATGTCACGAAAAAATCATATACTTAAAACAATATATGTATTTACATCTATATAATTTAAAATATTCTCTAAAACAGATCGGCAACAGTTGAGAATACTATCATAGTTACTATAGCAACGCATGTTATATTGATACACGTGGCAAGTGCACAGTATATACGTAATATCTGCAGTTATAATTACTTGTAATTATTATCAATTGTACACATGAAATACATGAATATGTCTGCTTGAAACGTTTGCGTTATTCTGTGAATTTACGAATGAGAAAAACAATTAATTTTTGCAATTCATCATTAACGTTAAAACTAACAGCACAAACACTGCAAAAAAGTTATGAATCATAAACTATTATGTATAGAATTATTGCACGCTATGTCCCCATTGAATTCTGAGAAACTGCAGGTTTTTTCTAGAAATATTCATAAACGAAATTACTGCGCGGAAAACAATATATTTTTATATACGTTTAAACTATTTTTTTGAATGAAATTTTAAAGCTAAAAGTATACATTTATATTTTTTTAAATAAATACAAAATATTTCATAATCAATATAAGTTATGTTATAAAATATATATTGAATTTACCGTATATAATTTTAAATATTATCATTTTTATGTTTAATTATTGCTGTACACCTTAGCATAACCAAAATATATCTTTATTTTCAGAAATGATCACAAAAACAGCTACATATTTCCGGAAAAGAGAAGAAGTGTTTACGTTCTGTAACTAAATCACAACACACATTGCCAACTTGAAAAAATGAAAAAAACGTTAATGTTCTCCTAAAAAACGCAGGGGCACGAACGTTCCACAAAAAAAAAACAAACAATTTGTATAGTCAGTGATTTTAAATTTGACAAAATTATTTTACAATTTACATATAAGCACACGTGATGTACATAAATGTGTTTGTTTTGTTTGCCCCCCTCCACCCTTCTACGTCACTGTCCCAGCAAATAGAAACCTTGTATATGAGTTACAGTAGTTACACAATATTGTTGTATGTGATATGTAGTTATATGTGTATGTATGATAACAAGTAATATATAAAACAATATTATTTGTTCTATTGCACAAAAAATATGTATTTGAAAAATTAGTATAGTATTTTATTTAAAACAGTATGAATATTAAGTTTCTCGCGTAGATATTTAATTCAAAATTATCCAAATGCAAGAACAAAGATATGTAGGCCTTGTTTCAAAAGAACAATCTGTAATATTTTAATGTTTATTTATATTCTGGGCCCTTTACAAATTACAGGCCCTTGCTAAATTATACTCCAATACTTTGCAGTATATTGACTATACTCTCATAGTTATTAGGCTTCATATAATTTCAGAATCTCAATATGTAATTCCGGTTTCATTTTGTTTCAAATGTAATCATTATTACTAATAATACAATGTTTGATTGACAAGGAAAAGTGACATTTTCTCTTGTAGACAGCTGAGTGAATATTTGAAGATAATTATCACTATTCTTGCAAATATATCTCAGTATGTGTGTGTGTGTGTGTGTGTGTGTGTGCAGAAATTGTTTGTTTTTGTATGTGCAACCTTCAAGAAAGTTTAAAATAGTACATACACACAAAGAGTGATGAGTTTATGGGTACAAAAAGTACTAGAGAGTAGTATTGCACATGTGTGTACGTGTGTGTGTATTTTGAGACACAAGGTACAACAACATGGTGTCGACCTCATGCATGCTCTTAATATATCCAGAAATATATCACAACCAAGTACACAAATACATACATACATACATACATACATGCTTACATGATATTGTATATATA
>JAGJTL010000054.1:2073209-2084450 GCA_022063505.1 Calosoma granatense
ATTATATGCTATAGTTATATATAAGTTACATATGATCATTCCCAAAGCAAATTCTCATATAGAAACATACCCACATGAATTATATTCATACATTATAGTAGATATATACGTTGCAAACTATTATTCAAAGCGTATATATTTACAGAAAGATATAAATATACACATATTAATCTGTACATATCAAAAGGTATTTATATAAATTCTTCTACAGGTGGATTCATCAACTATCCAGCTACATCCGCCCTGTGATCTAAGCGTGCTGTGCAGGATCCATAGATCACACACACACACACATGTGTACGTACATAGATTGTATGGCTAATGATTGCTGTTATAACAAGTCTCTAAATCAAATTCACAACTCGTTTATTATAATCCACCCGTGTCCTCCTCGTTACAGTCCTGTAAGACCCGGCCCTGCACGAGGCTAGGCTGTCATCGATCAGGTGTACCAACAACGTCTTGATAGCAAGTTATTGCCAACCTGACAAGTTATTATAAACTGTGATTTAAGTTGACTGCTATGGCGTATAACTAATATGATATTACTGGGGATCAAATCACTAATAATATGTTGAATTCTCTGCAGTGTCAAATAACATATCCATCGCTACTAATTCCCAATAGTCTAGCAGAAATACATCTTACATCTTTGTAAGTTAAAATACCTTCTAATTCTTTATACATTTCAAAAGCTTTCATCACAAAAATAATGGCTGGTAAAATTCACTGGAGAACAATGACACATTTGTTTGAAAGAACTATATTCCCACGGGATCATAGTGCACCCGTGGTGTTGACTGATGTTTGTATAACACTTCAATTTCCCATAGAACACCGTGATCAGCATCACTAACACACAGCGGAGTGGCTTATGGAGAGGTCGAGCCGTGAAATTATGTTGGCTGAAGCTGTTAAACTTGTGTTTACCCCTGGTAAATATACCAGCCACATTTGTACTAGATATTAGAACAGTCTTAATAACTCTTTTCATTGTTCTACATTTCGTGAGAATCACGCACAACACTTATACCTGCTCAAGTTTTAAAAAAATGTAACATTTCAATGTAACATTAATATCATTGTATACCTTATACGTTCTCTAATGCATATCTTATTAAACTACAAATAAAATATCTTATTTCCAGCTGTGATAGTCTTACGGAACTAACAGTATATACCCTCCAAACCAAATCACAAATTATGCTCGATTTCTATTCGAAATATCTAACGGTTTTGATATTGGTTCCACAGTTGTTGAAAGTGAGAAATGCGAATTCCAACCTGGTAATTGTTTATAACCAGTTGGTTAGACCGTGTGGTATGTATTAGACAGATACCGGCCGATATAACTGGTCTGGTTATAGCTGCACATGTCAGTTGTTCCGAGGCAATTAAAACTCACATTAACGTTCATTATTCAATGTAATTGATCCCAATCGGATACATAAATCGATTGAGCGCAAACGAATACGTGTTTATTAAACAGTTGCATCTCTCTCACATGCTTTATGAAGACTCTCTCTGTATGTATGTTCGTTGATTTACATCCATTTAACATTGATTTTTCTTCGTTGCACAGTTGTTTCGATTAGCACAGTGCGTTAATTAATATTTCTGCAAGAATCCGCTACCTCAGTAGGGTACGGTAAGATTTGTGTCAGTATGATGGAGTATGTGTCTGCATATAAGGATGAGTATAGTTAGTTATGTCCAGGGGGTTTTCAGTGGAATTTTAGATAGTATTGTCTGCAATCTTGTAAATTACGGACAAACAACAATATATACTATATTATCCTTGTTGTTATTTTTTGATTTTCAATACAACTCTGATTATGATTGGGGAATAAGATGATCTGCAGATGTTTGTACAGATTTAAATATGATTTAATTCGAAAGGTTTTTAGAACAAAGTTCAAACATTGCTACAAAACAGCGATTTCATATTCTTCCTTTGGATTGCTCTAGTAATCTTCTTCCCGGTTTCTTTAAAATCTCAATCGAGTGCAATATCAAATAGAAGTGTATGAATATTTCAAAGATACATGAGTATATGTAGGTATATGTATGTACGTGTGTGTGGCTATGTTTGTCGGCAATGCAAAACACTACAACGATAAAACGGAACTGTGTAGGCACAGTATTATTACAGAGCGGGCATAAACAATGATAATGATAGCATCAGTAACACCAACGGAGTACATACACCATTACACTATATAAGACATACAATATACTACATACATACAGGTACATATAATACATGGAACCCTATAGTCGACAATACATACATATATGCAGTACCACTGCGCATGGCATCATACAGTCCTTCTAGAAAGCTTCCTACAAGCATCTATGATTTCTTTATTCCCATACAAAGCTTGGCAATGAATGATTGTTTTTAAATATTCATCATCAAGCCAAGAGGTGGAATACAATTTATAATAATGATTCATCGCAAGAATAATACTTGATTCCATCAAATCCCTACAAGTATTTAACAAATTCCCAATTCATTCCCACAAAATACATGCATGCCATTGAACTTTAAACATTTTCAACAAAATCCATCAATGCCATCCATCATCTACTGTACCTGCCCATTCGGTATTCGAACCGAGTGCTTTTGAAGTGTACAGTGTTCTAAGTAGCACTAGGGCGCCAACAACATCCGAGCATCATCGACCAACCAACCCAGGAACAACATACAATCGTTCAACGTGGGCGAGCGCCACTTGATTCTCAATAACTTTTAACCGTTTTAGTACAGAACGTTTGGAAAGTGCTTCTGTGTGTTGTGTTCTGTGATTTGTAGTGGTGTAAACATTTGACAGACGGTGCTCGCTGCGTTCATTGTTTAAATTTGACACGCTGCTGCGTGTTTGTCTTTTGTGATGCTTCTTTTTTTTCGTTCGTCATTCGTTCGTCATTCGTTCTTTTGGTGTCGACTTTTACATTTCACGGGTTATTGGTTGTTGTTTATAATGGCAACAGTGGCGCCACATACGTTCAGTAGTGGCGAGGAATTGGTAATGATGTATGTACGTCAGCTTGTGTGTATATGTATAATGTATGCTTATAATCGGATTTCGAACATATTATACATTGACAAACATACATATGTATGTACTTGTATGTACATGGAAAGAGATCGATAAAGACAGGACAGGATTTAGATAGATTCTCACACTTTTGAATAACACTTATTACCAATTCTTTCACTTACAGAAGATTGAAATGTAAGAACGTAATTTAAAGTATTGGAAAATGTAATAAATAATTTTGAAGTTAAAAAATCAATTCGTGAATTATGAACACTAATATTAATTCTTATGTTTTTCGACTTCAGTTACAATTAGCGTTAAATATGAACAGGAAATTCCTGAAATAGCACGAGACATATAATTAGTACAACTTACATGTGTATGATGCTAAAAACTGTATGATGAATTACTTAATTACGAGGCCGTTAATGAAACAATGTAACCTTGACCTGTGAACGTGTGTCGGCGCTAGTGTCGCCCTTTAATAATATATTACAGAGTTGTACATGTATGTATGTCATGTCTAGATATGTATTGCTATACGACTGTCTGTCTGTGTATGTATGCATATATGCTACATGTGGATATGTGCGTGTGTATTAAAGAATGTCGAGAATTACAATTAGAAGGCGGTGTATTTAAGATTCCATATGTGTGAAAATTAATATTTGTTGATGTACTAGTTAAATATGTGTGTATATTTAACGAGAATATGTTTTAGCGTTAGAAATATCATTGAGGTTTCTTTTTCAAAAAGGAAATGTTTTTTTGCTGGAATTTTTATATATTTACCGAAAATTCTATAAACTTTTATTCCCATTAATCCGCAACAGTTTGTTATAAAAATTAATGTAATTATATGTCAATTTTTCAATCTGATTTTTAAGACTAAATATTCATTAGAAAAATATGAATCTAGCTGAATATTGTGTACACGTTCAATGAAATAATTACATACATACTTTGTAAGTATGGTTACTGCTTGGCTAGTACATGTATGTAGGCACGTATGTGTGTGTGTGTGTGTGTGTGTGTGTGTGTGTGAGTGTGTGTGTGTGTGCTGAGCACTGAGGCACGTACACGCGTGCACCTATACAGTGTGTATGCGTAGTGTCAACGGAGTGTTTTAATTACTCAAATGATTTATATAATTGTTCACACATGCCGAGTTAGAGGCACCCGGAACATATATGCATATACATCAACTATACATACATAAATACATACATATATACATACATACATACATACGTACTTACTTACATATATACAAGTATATAAACACACACATACAGAAGTCTACATACACCAATCTCTCTGTTGTTATATTTGTCGTATATAATATATATTTGAGAGACAGATTAATTTATAATATAGCAATATAATTCACACACACACACACATACACGTACACATATGTGTGCGTGCATGCACTTGTTCTATGTAGCGATGTTGGCATACGCGACGTACAGTTAATTTCGTACACTGCACGGTAATCATAATTTAGAAACTGTATTTAGAAACTGAGGAATCTTGCTATTTGCATATGATATATGCAGTGCGTTATACTTGTCATAATTCTGAACTAACAAACACGCTGTATTATAATATAATTGAACTGTATTTAGCACAACAACAATGGTATTTGAATAAACTTTTCCATATCAAATACGGAATTTAGTGATATCACATTTACATGACAGATCAGTAGGCTACAAAACAAAAATATTGGCACATTTCAAGAACACATAATCGGAACAGCCATTTCAGATTATGTATTTTTGTTTTGTAGCCTACTAATCTGTCATGAAAATGTGATATTTCAAATGTCTTTTTCTCGATGTACAAAAGCATTTTAGCAATAATTACAACGTCATATTATGTATTTTTTAATTCTAAACAACTTTTTCAAATACACTTTTCTTCTAAAATGCATTGGGAAAAAAATATTCGAACATTTAAAAAATAACCGGTAAAATGCTATGTTCGGTGTGCAATATGTATGTGTTATAAATGTGTTTAATTAACTGCTACTAATGCTATGTACATATATTCTTCAGTATTTATATACGTTGGCTTTCTAAATCTGATGATGAACACTTAAACGGTACCCATTCACTTGTCATCGCGGCTGTTGCAGTTGTTGTGTTTGTTTAATTAGCACTAATAATCACAGGTGCCCATCGCAACGAAATTTTTAATTAACACTGTTTTCTTCAGAGAAGCACTTCATTGTAAGATGGCACGTGTGCATGAGTGTCTTACGCAATATGAAATGCTCAGCTTCTTAAGTATTTACTGACGATTTTTCTCAATTGAACGATTGCAACATATTTAATCCTCTTCAAGTGAATATTCTTGAAGAATTTTTTCCTCGAGTACTTTTTTAACATTTTAGAATAATTAGCAGAGGTTGTATCTGCATTTTGGCCGTTTCCTCGACGGTATCTCGACCTTGGAGGCTTATGTAGAGGTCAAAGATCAGAAGCCAAACTAGGAAATATATATAGTATTAGCATCTTGCTACGATATTGTTGAACTTGAACCTACAAAACTTGACACAGCAAAATTTATAGAAAAGAAAAATTTATGTACCCTCATAATTTTCCACACCACATAAAACTATCAACACAGTAACTTATTCTGATTTCTTAGTTTATTTAAAACTTGTTTATTACCCTCGTATTTATAACCTCTCGCTTATTTATCATTATATTCCGTAGTGTTACTGGCAATATTCCTTCTTAGTTCCCAGTTATTTTCAAAAGTACAAGTTCAAGTATGCCATCCGTTCAAAAATACCAATACATCATTGTAAAAGAATCTTTCAACACTCCGACTAAACAACGATTACTTGCAATGAACAATATATAAATGTGTGCGTTTATGCGTTCAAAATAAAAATTATAGAACACTGTATTCGTTTGTGTTTTGACTTGCGAGTATAAATTAAACACTGGACGAGAAAAAAAAATTGAAGAACAAATTTTTAGGCGCCACGGAGCAAAAATTATTACTATAGCCAAAACAAAAGGTTATATTTATGTGTGCATGACAAGTGCATTTATATAAGGTATGCGTATGTGTGTGCACGTGTGTGTTTGCTATGTCTAGCAAAGCGTCCAGTTTTATTTCGGTCATAATTTCTGCTTGACCACAGGCTACATGCAAATATAATTGACTTCTCATATATACACCTTGATGTGCTTCGTGAATCGTATTACACGGTCAGGAACGAAACTTGACACGTGTGCTTCAAACGTCAACGATACAGCTCTCACCATTTGATGAGAAGAAGACGAAGAAGAAGAAGAATAGTTTCTACAATGCAATGAATTCTCCGCAAGCAACAGAGTTTCGCCTTGACATTTTTCTAGAAACCCTTTATCAATCTCTGCTAAGAAAATGTTTATTAGAAAGGGCTTTGACTAAAATTATAGATGTGTGTATGTGTGTTACGCAACATTTGATGATGACCCTACCAAGCTTTCAATTCACAAGAACAAGACAGACAAAGATGGAAGATATGTCGCAACACCGGTGCTCATCGGAATCCCAAACGGGGAAATTAATTTTTAAATTATTCCAAATCTTCGTCGCTTCCAATGTTTGGCTGAGTGCGTGCGTGTTGCTATATCCGTCCGTCCGTCTCTCTGTGTATGTACGTGTATGTGTGTGTGTGTGTGCATAGATTTATTTTCAATTGGATGTTAGTTACGACTAACCCGGAGTCAATTTATTATGTTTACTTGTCGCCGGCAACCATGGCAACCAACAGTTGAATAACATTTGAATTCTGAGTCGGCTGTGGCCGGGCCGATAATTTGTATTTATTATTGAATTTGTCAGATGTTTCCGACATACATACAGACCATCGTCTACACTACATGTGTATCTGTGTGTGTGTGCGTATAGAAAAATGTTGAACATCGCTTAATATGGGACAGAAATGTTTTAGACAAGAATTATGGGGAGGTCTTTTGAATATTTGAATATTTTTAAGAGATTTTAATCAAAAAAAAAACCTATCGTGATGAATCTGATAGAATGCATCTTGTCTTTTCAAAATTTAGTAAAAGATTAAAAAAATCTAAAGCCTATTCCATAGCTTCTTAGCATTCTCCAAGTTGGTAAATGAAATTACCTGAAGTTAATTCGCATTTTTGGAAAATTTTTGATGAAATTCTTGGATATATTTCAATAAATATCAGTGTTACATGGGGCATAGTTTGTGAACTACTGCTTTTCGGACCATCTAGCCAAGATGGTATAAAATGAAAGTGTAATAGATCAGTGCTTCTCAAAATATGGGCCCTTGAAAATTTCTATCGAAACTCGTCGATATATATGAAATATCTTCTGAATTTCAAAGTGCGCGTTTTATTGAATAACTTGTTGAGATACGCTGGTCCAGATGTTGATGATGATGATGATGGTCATCATCATTCGATAAATGTTAATTCTATCGTCAACGAATTTTTCAACAACCAGCGCAACAACAGCGGCTGTTTTGAAAGCAAATTTATGAATGAAATTTTCGATTGATTTACTAGTGTACATGTGATGGTTGTTCGTTAGTGCTTGGAAAGAAATTTGAATTTCTATTCTGGGTGATTCAATGTTATTAACAAACTATTAATAATAAAAATCTCAAGTTTATAGACGAAAACAGTAGTAAGCGTTGATTGCATGGACAACAAAACAGTATCTAGGGAAATAAAACAATATCATCAGTCAACTTGGATGCCCAATGCTGAAGCAATGAGAAAATTGTTATTTGACTTATCTTATGTTTTTTTTAATGGATTGTAAACTTTAGTAGACCGGGGAAGAATAGACGTCATAGGAGGCCAGGTTCAGTTTAAACATCCGAGAATCAAAACCAACAATATCGAAACTCCAAATGCAGAAACATTAATATTATTTTTGTCAGTATTGTTTTGAATAATATTAGTTTTGCTCAAAGATTAACGCGTTAGAAATACATGATAGAATAAGTTATTTTTACAAAGACGGTGTTGGTTGATTAACTTGACAGGATCAAGATCATTGCCAATATCGTGTTTAATATAAACTTGCCGAGTTTAACACAAGCGTATAACGTGTGAACTAAATATAGCCTGCATATGTGTATGCATGCATGTATGTATAGATCATAAAACGGAAACTCGTACGTACGCTAAGTGGTCATGTGTAACGATGCACATCAACTCTACATGAAGATTTACCGTATGTGTACGTGTTTATTTCGGGATTTTCATCCTAAATGTCAGTTTTGATTTCAAGCATCTCTGCATAGCGTAAACTAATGTATATATACATATATATATTCTCTCTCCCACACTCTGGTATGTTTGATTAAGAGTAAGAAAGAGATAGAAAACACCCGATGGTGCATGTATCCAATTAAAACTAGCAGAATTATCACATCCTCTGTACGTTAAACCAGGTTTAAAATGAAACACAACATTGGATTAACTATTGCTTATAGTATAGAAATTACAATATCTAATCTGGTAGCATTTTTATCGATTAGAAGCAAGATAGTTTTGCCTCAATAATTGTAATTGTTATTCTAAATTTATATCTGTTCCTTACGAATCAAGAAAAAAATAGCATGAACATCTAGAATGCGCGGGTCAACAAATTCGCAATTTAAAACTCAACAATATCGAATCGGGCACTATGTTGTTTATTTGTTACCATAACATTAATGTTACCAGGCAGATTCGATATTGTTTGTTTTGATTCGCAGTTTTCAGTCCCAGAAACTTGAGATAAATAACTTATCAGTTCCTTACATTGTGGCTATTATGTTTCCCTATTGTAAATCAGGCTTTCCGTGCTAGATATTTAGTGTACAAAGTATAGGAAGCCACACTACTAAGTAAGAAGTATATTTACCACATAAACAGATGCCGAAATCTGTTAATAAATATTCAACAACTGAACATCGGTAGTGGCAATTTGTTAACAGCAGGCGTTGAAAATGTTTATTGCTATCGATATAATACCAATATATGGTAAGGCGATATAACGGATATATATGTATATGTATACTAGTAATACAATACAACGAATATACTATGTATATATGTATGTGTACATAGCAGCCGTACATACATCTTGTAATCATAAATCTAGTCATTCTATTTCGAATGTACGATTGTACAGATTCCGATACCGCTACCGGATAATACAGAGAGTTATAGCTTAATCCTTTTCACAATTTTATTGTCCATGCCTGCTTTTGGCCAATGAACTTTCTCATATGCTAAGAACTGGTGAAGAAAATATGCCGACATATAACCTCAAACGCGTGAAGAGAAAAACTACAGAGGACAAGCATGAAATATGTTTAGTTTATTGTAATGTAAATGGATAAATATTTAGGGTATTTAAGGAGAATTTAATAAAAATACAATATATTTTTCTCCGAAAGAAAGATTGCGCGAATATCTTTCTTTCAAAGTCCGATGGAAAAAACAGTGTACAGTATGTTTCAAAATAATTGCACATTGACCTGGCTTCATAATGATTGGGTTACTTGTACACAAAGGTGGCATTACCAAAATTTTATGGAAGAATGTAGCGATTAACGGTATATTTACAACAAACATGCTGAATATTGAAAAGTGAAAAATTCTAAATACAGCCCAATACTTTTACCCCTGTAAATCTTAAGAAACTGCTTGCTGTGAGGGTGTTCAGCAGTCATGTGCAATTATTTTGAAATATTCTATACATCTTTATAAGTTGAAATACTTTTTGCAAATTGTTTAGATTTTGAGAGGAATTTCTCACAATACTAATAATTTAATACAAGTATATTTTACAATAATTGATCATTATGAAATAAATATAAATGATACTATTAAAGATCTTTAGAAATATCTGTAGTAAGAACATCTAAAGATATGTTACACACATACAGAAATAAAGGCGGCTGGTAGTGTGTTATTACGGAAAATACAGAGGGGGGAGAAGTGAATTGACAGGTACCAATATACAAACAACACTTCTTCACTATAATTAAAGCAACTGGTTAGCGCAAATCACACATCATACACCTCTACGCTCAGCGAGAGAGGTGAGATTTTTTATCCCAAATTGGCCAGTAATTTACACTGTGTGAACGTTCGACTAAATTAAGTGGAGCCTCAGTGTGTGTGTGTGTGTGTGTGTGTGTGTACAATCACGAGCCGAAGAGCTAAAGGTAGTTTTACACGTACACACGGCACAGCACATATACTGGATGAATAAAAAAACAGTACTATGTTTGACGTCCTATAACTCAAGAGCTAGAAACGATGAGTAGCTTGAGTAAGATCTTAAAATGTCCGCAATTTAATGTAGTTTTACATGCAGGAATTTCAAATCAATAACGCGGGTAGTTTTAAAGTTACAGCCTTTTAAGTAAAGTATGGAGGATCAGTTAGGAGAAAAAATACACATTTAATTTGTGCCATAATATAGTTTATAAAAATATATTCTCCGAATACGAAATATATTGGTCGTTCTCAGTTTCGTCTTGAACATTTTCCTCTGTATGTAATTATGTTCAGATGTACATATGCGTGCGTGTATGTGTGTGTGTGTGTGTGTGTGATGGTTTTTTTCGCATCACGCGATGTCAGATTAAGACATCTCTGAATGACGGGTCACGATTCAGCTTCGGTTACGGCCTCTGCACTTCGATGTTGTGAATTATGCAAAAGTTTACGAGGTTCCTCATTTCATAAGTAAAATGTCGCCGTTTATTAACGGTTGTGGGTTTCGTTGATGGCTAAATCATGATCTCGCTTGTGTAATTATATTAAGATATACAACAGCAGCGAGTTAATCAGATATTAGACACACTTCTTGCGACTTCTAGCACTTGCGAAGTGAAATAGCTTTGGTGTAATTTTAAACGTGTTTTGCTAGTTTAAAAGGGCAGATATTTACGCTGCAGGGGTGGACGGAAGTAGGGAGGGTAAAGAGGGCCTTCGATCAAAAAAATAATAGATTTTCTATTCAATTATGAGTTCTGACTCCAATGCACAACTGTCTCTTGCTTCGAATGAAAATTATTTAAACTTGCAATGTATTTTATCTTTTTAGAGAATATAAATACATACATTTGACTGTAAGTATTAGTGAGAGGCTGATATAGGATATTGAATCCTATAGGACTTGTATTAATTGTCAATATACT
>JAGJTL010000054.1:2085706-2101897 GCA_022063505.1 Calosoma granatense
ATGTCAAGAGAATTTATAATTAAACTTATTCAAAGTAGAAATATTTCTCGCATACAAAGTGGGCAGTAAGATAAATTAACTAATTCTTAATATGGATATTCTCTCTCTCTCTCTCTCGCTTTGTGTATTTCATTGTTTTACATTGTATAGATATTATCACCAGAGCCTTGTATAAACAAATGCCGAATCTATTTCAGCCTACGATTCGTTTATGTTCAATTGGAATGTTGGCATTCTCATAGTTGGCGCTGATATTGTCGTCAATATTGTTTATATGATGTATACCACCTGTAAACACACCCAGCCATGCATATTTTGAGCAATATAATGCCAATTTAGTGCCAGGCATTTCTTCCCGATGACACTGATCCCAGTTAACCTATGAACTGTCATAACTTAACCAGTTTTTTCATCTGTCTGTCTTCCTTGCTATCAAAGTGACCATTTGCAAATTATAAATACAGGAATTTTAATAATTGCACCTGCAAACATATAAATTTATATATAAGCAGATTAACCGAAAGAAACAAATTCGATATTTCGACATTTGAATATTCGATATGCAATTATTTCGTATTATTCAATTTATGTTTGTCGATTTTAAAACAAACATATATTACGTTGTTTTTTTTTGTTTTTATTAACACATTGCCGCTGACTAGATGGTGAATATCTGATTAATCTTTTGTTCTTAACAATAGCCATGAGATTAATGTTTTATGCAGGTCCGTAATCAGGAAATTCTAATAAGCGTATCATTCCTCATATGTTATACCAGTGTGAGAAAGGGGGGGGGGGAGAGAAAAAGAGAAAGAGAAATAGAGAGAAAGAAGAAGAGAGAGAGAGAGACCATTATTGACCGTGGTCATTAGATCCTAGTATAGAATGAATGTATGTGTGTGTAATTGTTGAGGTACACACACATGTAAGTGCAATTATTAGCGTACGTACGTTACGGTAAAATGATTATAACCAATTTAAATACAATTAATTTTATCACCGCACATAAATCAACTATGATAATAAACATTAGAATACTAGGAAATATTTGTACAACTGTTCATATAAATATGCACACACATATGTACATGTATGTGTGTGTATGTATGTGTGTAAATAATTTCTGCAAACACACACACACACTTATATAGTGAATGTTTCTACGCAGAATTCAAATAACAAGTACTTATAGCACAATCATAAATACATTTCGAATTAGCAAATAATATGCATGGTATCTTATATGGAGAATAATTCACTATAAATACTGACAGCTTTTTTTACAGTGTATTATTTTTAAAATGCTAGATTATTTAGTACAAAAAGTATCAAGAATAAAACTGTAAACATTCTAGTGAGAACTACTTGTGCAGTTCGCTGCGAATAGAGACATTATGCATCGTCTGTATGCATAAAATTTACTAAATATCAATGACATTCCAAAAGTTTTTTTCATAAACTCTACAACATGGACACATAGTACGTAGTAAAGGATGGTAAATACTCTAGATACGTGTGTGCGAGAGAAAGAGATGCATGTTGCAAACTATAACCCATAATATAACATCTATTTGCCAAACGGCAAGGAAACCGACGGTTAACTAAATATTTAACTACACACTGGTGGTTGTGCGTTTAAAAATCCGTCCGCCAGATGTCACCCCGGTGTTGCTAGTACCGCTGCCAAGTTGATAATAAACTCTTTGGTTTTAGAACGGAAGATATGTTGTATTTGAAATGTAAATAGCACGCAACGAACACATGAAATACGTACACATACAGGCGGATATTTAGATTATAGCGAACAGTGTGTATTGCAGAGGCGACGTGATTTTTAATTACGCAAATTGCCATATATATACACCTGTTATATATATATATATGCGTGTGTGTGTGTGTGTGTGTTATCTGACATCTCGTATATGTAAAATGCAAACAGATGTTCTTATTGCGCGCGCGCGGTATAACCTTACACACATACGTACGTACAAACAGGACGAGTATTGCAGATGTAAGAAAAATAGATAATAGGATTTTAACCGGCCGTAGTAATGAGAAATTTAATATGCAGAAAAGTACCGTCAGAAGTTCTCAAAATTGTGTGTGTGATTCTTGCAATAATTTAAAGTACAGAATTTTTTCAAATTAAAAGTCGTTATATATATTCATAAACCCTATGGTTATTTATTTTACTAAACCCAGAATTATATAAATGTACGTATTTAGAAATTTATTAATAACATACTTTACTAATATAAAAACCCGTATATTATTTATCTTCTTTAATTCTTTGACGTTATGGCGCACTCTTCATATATTTTCTCTTTTGCCAAGATATTTGCGGACACCCGTTCTGTGTCATAGTTTATTTAATCTACAAGCACTCTGTTCGCTACTGCGATGTTTGCAAGTCTTTCGTCCGTTCATCCTGTCACCAGCAATCATAATATATTGACATTCGTTGCTATGGCTACGTAATCCAGTAACATTTTGCGTTACGTTAATCCTTCAAGGAATTTGCGTTAATAATCTTTCTCTCTCTGTGTGTGTATGTATCGTTGCACATTCGTTATTCTCTTAGGAAATCAACAAGCCCCACGTTACCATGGCTACCGGTAGTTTCTCTAATACCACAAGATGGATTTGCTAAAGAGCAATAATTCATTTTAAAATACTGCTGCACTAATGTCCCCCCCCCCCGTGTGTGTGTGTGTGTGTGTGTGTGTGTGTGTGTGTGTGATTGCTACATGCACCTCTGACAAGTTACATCTCTAAACAGATAAACAGATTATTTATGGGATTTTGGGCATAAATTTCACCGAATCCAAGCCTGTGATTTACGTGGGCCGTAACCGTTCTCTAAATGAACTATAAAATTTTTATAGTCTATACGTTTTGTATGATTTTGCATAGCGAGGATTTTTAAAAGTGTTTCGGTCAGTTCTTTTACGAGTTTGGTTGCAATTCTTGGTAGCCAAGAGCCAGAAGACCAAATCTTAAACGACTAACCAGTTCGTGGGCTTTAGCTATTAATCTTCGTCGAGTGCATCCGGTCAGTTGACAAATTGTTGATTTTATAGATTTTTCTTCTAAATATATATATCTTTTAGTTTTATAACTTCCTTGGAAGTAGTAAAATCCGTGATTTCTTCATTAATTTTTAAAGCATTTTTGTTGATAAGTGTTAGTAAAGAAAGTAAAATATTTATTTAACTTACATTAATATTTATTTAGATCTTGCATTTTTAAATATCGAAAGTTTAATTTTATAACGTACTTTAAGACGAGGAATTCTAAAAATTCAAATATGCTATTTAAGTTTCAATAAGACGAGGTATATTATAAATTAATACTTCATACAGGGTATTTTTCAAATTAAATTCGTATTCAATGGCGCAGGTTACTAAGGTGTTATATTAATTTTTTAGCTCTTAACTTTACACGCTATAAAATTCAACCTTCAACAAGACAGATAGGAATAAAATGGACACTATCATTGGCGTAAGTGTTTAACAACACATTGTGCGCACGTATCATAAATAGAGAATAACGCCTCAACAGCGAAACAGACAGAGAAAGAGAGATAGCGTAAAAATACGCAAACTTCAATATAACATTTTCAATGTGAAATCTATTTGCAGAATGTAAAATAGCGTTAATTATACTTATTATAGAATGGTTAAGACTTATTTCAGTATATAAAAAATTAATATTTCTCAATTTTATTGTATTGCTTACTGCTGGTACAATGAATTTTTAGCAGACTTAAATATTATTTAACAATATTGTCAAATCAAAATCTACAAATCAAATATTTAAAATATATTTTATTCCCTTTGAAATCCGCATTCATATTTACAGAAAAACAACTCACCCAAAATGCAAACAGCCTGCTGGGATCAATAGAATTGTATCCGAAACAAAAACAGACACAAGAACACAAAATAAAACACACTATTATCAAGCAGTCAAACAAATATAAGAACATTTGTTTGTTTGCTTGTTTATTTTCCAGTGAACACAACTGCGATTTACATAAAACACTAAAATATCTGCCTCACACGATGTACGATGCTGCTCAAAACTGACGTCTGTAATGTTCTCATCACTCAACGACTGAAACGGCACTGGTGTTTAAGATGAATTTCCAAGAGATACCTTGCTAAGAAGCTTCGTACATTTTCCGGAATTGTTAAATGGTATACAACCATTTTTAGTGTAGGATTTTCGGAATAGATATAGCCCCCAGGGTCTTTGTCTAAATGTATTTTGACAGACAAAGAACAACACTTCCCTCTATAAGAGACAGAGAAAGACAGACATGGACAGAGAGAGAGAGATATATATAAGATATGAAATTGCAATTAAAATAAAGCAGTTGTGATTTATAGTATTTCTTAGTAATCCAATATAAACTGAAAAATTGTAGCATTACTATAGCAAATTTAGTAGAAAAATTTAGCTGATCTAGGACCGGTAGTATCATTCTGAATAGTAATACAATAATTATAAAAGTAGTGGTGTAAAGTTAGTATATTCAATATTTATTTAAACAATATTTTATTTGTATTATTTTGAATTCAATAAGTAATATGTTTATTCTATAATTTTATGGAGAATATGGAGTTCTTAATATTTGTCCAAGTGTTACAGAAGGTATAGTGAAGAATAGACAATGTTAAAAGCAAGGAAGAACCCACACTTAGTCGAAATAGACAGTAATTTGTCTAAATTTATTTATGGAGTCAATACAAACGCGCGCTAGGTTGCAAAACTGGTATGCTGTAGCCCCCCTGTGAGCCTACCGGTACCCCCTGCACCGTCCCTGTAGTTAACAGTACCGTATACACCCGTATTATCGAGTAAACATAAACGTTATTGTAAAAAAAAAACGTATAACAAAACGCAACGGCGGGTTCGTCGCTTGATTTCGCATTGAAGTCTCCAGGTTCTTTTCGCAAAAAATAGGTTTTCTTTGCAAATGTAACCGTATTTGATGAACTTTTATTACTTATAAAGTATTACTAGCATACTAGAAGTATATGTGACATACTATTATGACTATACTGTTAATATTATGGTTAAAAATACGAATATTTCAAAAAGAAAAAAATTTTTAAAATAACTTTTGGTTTAATAGGATTAAACCAATGATGAGGTCAGTGGCGCCGAGCTAGGGATTAAGACTGGGGTATCATTTGGAAGCTTTTAAGAAAAAAATCCTTTGTAATCAATACGGTCGTATCTTTATAAGTATTAAGCAAATTTGTAGTGTATTTGTCTTATGTTGAATATATCGTTAAAAGATAATCTTTTCATAGAAATAGATTATGAACCTACTGTTTAAACTTAAAATTTCACAAAAGCAGAAGGGCTAAAATTTTAGCATTTATGGAAACGACGTTATCTCTCTTCTTTTGTTGAAATAAAGGATCTTCTAGCTTTGGAAAAGTGGGAAAAGTATGTATGTATGATAATGTATTTGTGAGGGATTGTGTGCACAAGAAAAAACGCGTTCTTCCTCATAATACCAAGTCGCATATACCTAGATATCTGTCTTCATATTTGGAAAGATTGAAAAATTATATTATAAATATAAACATTGGTTTTTCTACTGGATTATGGGAATTATCGGGACAAATATAGGATAAATTATCTTGTAAGAACTCGTGAATAGCATTTATATGTAATACAGACGTATAAATATTATTTGATGCGAGTTTCACATATATAAACCACTATATCTCGCCTCTTTGTTCATAGTTTTTATACTTTACACATTCAATTACATGTCTGATTTGAACCGGCTCAAGTTATAAATACTAAAACGGTTACAACCGGTCATAAATCAGTATTAACCGAAGGATTAGTAACCAGAGGCTCCAGACAGTGGACAGTGTTCCATTTAATAAGTGTAACACCTACAAGGTCACACATAGGTACCTACATACATACATACATACATACAGCAGCAGCAGCAGCAGCAGTGTCTATAAAAATATAACGAGAGTAATTTCATCTCACGTATGGCTGTAAAAATGCAGTAATATCTTAATTAATATTTCAGGTCTAATTTGAAACAAGGTAATTCTATTTTGATAATGTTATAAGTATGTAGGTATGGCTTCAATATTATAGTAATATAAAAAATCACATAAATACAGACAGTTTGTGATCATGGCTAAAACGAGTTAATGACAGCTTATAAAAGATCTATAAATACTTAATAAAAAGAAAAAAAAATAAAATATTAGCACTGGTGTGTTCTATATATAGTATGGGGAAAAAATACAGGCATTTCAAAATCATCGATACAAAATATAATTTTGTGCAGATATACACAAGCATACATACATACAATATACAGGTACATACACTATACAAATATACATACATACATTTATTTTACAAGCATACATCTATACTTACATATAAGATACATATATGTATATACTTACAGATGCATGCATACATACAATAGACCTAGTACATATACTTGTACGTTCCTACATGTATATAAGCGACAGAAAATATATACAGACACGGGTTTATTATCACGTGTACAGCGCACGGAATGGCCATGGCAGGATAACTAAAGCAGTCGAATTGTAAATTGTGGCAACAGCAGTGTTATTTGTGAATGCCCCCTCACCCCACCCCACCCCACTGGGGGGTGACAGCTGTACAATATTTCATGTTTTATAGCAGACGCATAACTTCATTTAGTTAGTTAAAATGTTGCATTTCTTTACGTACGTATGCGACGAAAAAGTATTAAAAACTACCCACTGCAACACATGTATCACTTGTACCATTGCTACCAAATCTCAATAAGCCTGACGTATCATTGCTACTAAATCTCAATAACCCTGACTTATCATTGCTTCTGAATGTCATTAATACTGACGTCTCAAGGCTCTTAAATATTACTCGATCATGTCGTAATGGTTCTGAATATAAATAACTATTGAGCATGGTTCTTAAAATCTTCTCAGTGGTACTAATTATCAATAGATACCGGGTTCTATTTAAAATTAAACCGAACAATATTGCATGTGTTCGCATAGCATTAATGGGATAGGGTAAGCAATGTTCATTTTGATATTGATTTAAGTTGAAGCCGTGTCCTAGACATCAGATAGCCTTAAACTTAATTGGTATAAATACACACCTACATACATACATACATACATGTGTAGGAGTATTGTCATACTGTCTGTATTCACATGATGTTGTTGTTAACATAAGTCCAGTACCAATCTCTGCTGTAAACACATATCAGCACACTATTATCATTCTGCCCGAGTAGCTACGTGTAAACATGTGAGGTTTATTGGTAAATTGATAATCTCCAATACACAAATTGTCCGAGGGTGGATAATGTGATGAGAATGGCTTCATTTCACACGTACATATGTGGGATTATCTACACCACATACCATGTATGTAGCACCTTATGTATAATATCAGAGAGTACTATGTGTACGATATGGTACAATCCATAATCAGCAAGTTACAGCAGTGATAACCAGTGTCGCTCCGTAGTGCATCCATAAAAATAGAATTTTTGTTTTTTATTACTAAACCTAGGAATCAAACATACTTTTGTTGAAAAATGCAGAGAAAATTGAGTTAGCTGCAATCGTTGTTGACGTACGGCTATTTTTCTCCACTAAATTACCAATATCTCAATCATCGTAACTCGAATTGTTAAAGTAATATTAAATTCTAATTCTACGCACCAAAAACACCCTGAAGGCACAATTTTAACCCTCTACGACCCTACTAAGAGTTGCTAAAGGTTTCTACTAGAATTGAGACTGTTGCTATAAAACTTCCAGTGTTAAATTCATTGATTCTTGAATAAATATTTAGCCATCAAGGAAGCAGGTAGGTACTGTAGATTATATTGTATCAGATACATGTATATATTTAAGATACTTTTCCACCGGACTGTACACGCGTATACTCACGTACTGAACGCTTACTCGTGCACAACAACACATACGCGTAGATATTAATTACAAGAATTGAAGAAATAATACGTAAAGTAATTAAATGTAACGTGTACTTGTACGTTAAGTGTGGAATGTTGTAATCATTAAAATTATTAAGAATTATGATACATCGCGTACGCCAATTAATAACGGCGACAGATACTATAAATACATCCACGCATAAAACTACTTTCAACACATGTTCTTTTCCGCAAAGAAAAGTTTTTGCAGTAATAGAAATCGTTTAAATATATGTATGAGTCCTTGTTGGTTATACTCATTTGTGCTTTAAACTCTATGAAGATATTTTTGAGGCAGTGTTAAGATTTTACATGTTAAATATTCAGTATATTTCAGAAATACCACTGCTAATTTCATGGGACCTAATATCAGCAGCATTATCCCAAAATTCGAGTAACCCTGATTTTTGAATGCGGAATATTATTATATTTTATTGTAAATATTCAATTCTTTTAATTCATTATTGTAATTCTATATGTTTTATTTGAAATATTATATTTGTAAATATTAATGTGTGTACTATAGTTTAGCAATAATAGATGCAAAATTATTTGTAAATAATATGTTTGTTTAATTATAAGCTGATTACGAACACCAAGGTATGACACACGTAATTTTGTTTGATTTTATGTAACTGTCAGTTGATTAGAGTCAGTTGTAGTCCGACCGTTGTACTGTTCGTATATTTCAGTTCAAGTGCAGGTTTTGTTGTGCAAAATTCAATATATAATTCCATAATTCTTATATTGTTAACTTGAAATAAACAGGCTTCAATATTTGTAGTTAATAACAGCATATTTCGCTAATATTTCGTGTAGTGTTTGATATTTTATTAATAAAGTATAGCAATGTTGGTGTAATTTAGTGTAAGATTTTTCTGTAAAGTGAGGAATAGTTTAAAACTATATGTGTTTGTGTTTTGTGCAAGGTTGTGAAAAGTAACAGTTACTACAAAATGGCGCTAGTTCGATACAGGTATGGATGAAGCAATACCAAAGGTATGTTACATTAAATTAATATTGTATTAATACCAAATTTAGTATAGTGTATGTGTATTATTTAAATATTGCCCAGAAACTAGTATATCGGTATATTTAGCTAAAAATTTAAAATAGTCTTAAATCTTGAGATTAAATTCGCTAATGTAAATAGAAAGGGGTTTATTTTAAATCTGCTATGATATCAATTTTGCTAACCCACTAATCCCTACAGTCCGGTGTATGTATTTACATTTCTGTAAGTTCAAATCAACTCAAAGTTATCTCAATTTTCAATTTTTATAATTATTATTTACATATTAATATATTGCTCGACATTAGTATTGTTTATACATATACAGAACGCATTAAGAAATAAATTATTACTATCAATTTATTGTTTTTCTAAAAAATATATAAAATGTTTAGTTGATGTACTTGTGTATGCATGCTACAAGGGTAGCGTAGGTCCTTTTTACCAAAATTATAAACACATCTTACAAACAAACAAGTTTTGAATTACCCTGAGAATTTCTGTATAATATATTCTATTATACTCGCTAGAAAGATTCCATACATACTCATGTATGGTTGGGTTTGAGGAGCCATAATTTCAAACTTCTACTGCCCTACTAAGAGTTACTGCTAAATTTTTCTACTAAAATTGACACTATTGCTATAGTAATACATAGTCTATTATATTTGCATATATTCGTTAGAAACATTCCGCATATATTTATGCTAGGTTCAGTTGTATCTCGTGTAATTTTATTTCCCGAAGCGAGACAAGTACATGTGCGTGCCCGCATATACAGCCTCTCTCTCTCGCTCCTCTTGTTCCTTTGCTAGTTGTTGACTCACTCACAAGTTATCTGCAGAATTTACACACCATCCTGTGCTTTGCGAAGATGTTTATTAGCACAGGGATATCACTAGAGAATAATTATTAAGCACAGAATCTGTGCAACGCTAAAGTGCAATCATAATTCTCTTATAGAGAACGGAGATAGAATATCATATGCTAATGTTATTTTATACAAATATCTACAGATATAGAGTATAGAGTATATGTTTAACGATGCAGACATATTTTTACAGATTTCGCAAATTGGTCACGTCAAATTTTACTAAATATATCGGTATTTTTGTTTCAAATATTCCCAATTTTTTTTTACAAATTTAAACCCTTTTATAAGACCATTGCCCGTACACCACTGGCTACATATACATATGTGTATGTTAAATTACAATCCGTAGCTGTAATATCCGTGTATGGCTTTCAGAATTTTTTGTAGTTTACCATAGGTCACATGTTAATCAGAAAGACCTTCCCTAACTTATTTTAAAGCGGCCATTTAATTGTTAATTAACATGCAATGACGGCACAGACTAAAAAAGCACATGCATACATTAGCATATGTAATTTCATTCAAAACACCAGACACACACACACACGCACATATTTGTTTGAAACAATAGACGGATTATTAGAATATTATCATGTTTACTGTGGCTTAAAAAATACAGAAATATTAACGGTATTCAAACGCACAAACATACGTTTATTTAACAAAAATAATGTAAAATTTTTTTCTATAAGAATAGGCAATAGATTCAATATTGTTCTGTGTGTTAAGCTGCAATACTGTTTATGAATACAGGTACAGTATTGATTACAATATTGTGGTAATATTGTGTATAAATTCATAATTGTCTTGGTCTCAAAGTTGCGTTATTGTTTATGAATGATGTTAAGATATTGGTGTATTGTTTATGAATGGTACTGCGATATTGATGCATTTTTATGAATCACTTGTGATGTTGTTTATGAATGGTGTTGCGATATTGTTTATGAATGGTATTGCGATATTGATGCATTTTTATGAATCAGTTGTGATGTTGTTTATGAATGGTATTGCGATATTGTTTATCAATGGTATTGTGATATTGATTCATTATTTTTGAATGATGTTACGATGTTTTTTGTGAATGATGTTGCGATGTTTTTTATGAATTGTGTTGCGATGTTTTTTATGAATGATGTAACATTTTTCATGAGTGATGTTGTGATGTTGTTCATGAATAGTGTTTGCAATAATGTTGTATGAATGGTGATTTAGTAAAGGAAATCTAGGCGACTATTTGATGAATGAGCATATCAGCGTGCCATGTACGCACACTCACGGACTGACAAAATGTCCGCCATTTTTCAACGTCTCGTGATCTCTTTCGACTTTCTAATAACGCATGCACACACACACACACACATGATCAATGAACGGTAGTATATTACATATACAAGTACGTATATTATATATACATATGTGCGGTATCCGTGTATGTATATATATGTACACTGAATTATGACTCGAGGAAGCTATTAATTTGCCCCGTGAATATCCTAGTAATGAATGGTGTTAATTATAAAGAAAAATGTACAACTTCTAATCTGAAGGCAACGGCTACTTATTTCTAAATTCAGGTTTCTCAGAATCTCAGGTTGTGATATAAATTGTGTGTTACACCATAACGTCATCGATTCGAATTGATTCAAACACTGTTTTTATATAAACATTTATGTAGTTTTAAAATAAAATGCTTAGCATTAAAGATTAAATTTCGCAGTAGATTCTTGTTGGGAAGATATAAATTTACTAACAATGGTTTATGTTCCAAGTTTGTTGGTATTATTACCGGGTTACTCTGGTCTACCAACCAAAGATGTAGCCGAATTATAGTTTAAATGTTGTGTTAACTGCTCCGTGTAATCTTTATTACCAACTCTAACTTGGTAGAAGGCGTTTACAATCCCGGTGGCCGATTTCTCTGAATCCAATCGTCGACATGCGGTCAGCAATGTTTTATCTCAAGTCTCATTTGATTTGACCATACATACATACATACATGTATATATACGAGCACAAAATCACATGAGTTCGTCAATTTCTATATGTTTTGTTTAATGTGTAAGTCACAATGCAAGAATAATGTAATGTATGTTATATTTTGCTAGTTATACAATTAATTTATAACAATTTTATTTACATTCAACACTTTGACTGCCGTGTGTATACATTTGGATACACATCATAGTGGATCTTCCCTTTACGAAAATCGGTTCGACACTAGAAAAAAAAAGTTCGTTTTTTATTAAAAAATAATAAATTTAGCACTGTCGTAAGTTTAAAACTATGCCAGGACGTTTAACTAGTGCATTTTAAACCACAGATACAAGTAAAAACATATATATTCTTTTTAATATTGAAACTGCGATATACAGTTTATTTCATTTCCAAAATTGTATGCTTTTCAGAATACTATAAAATATAAAGTTTCAGTAGCATGTTATAGAAATCACGCGTGTATTTTTTGCATATCATAAAATGTCTCTAAACCTGTACAGTATTGAAATTTACCACGACGATTTATGTTTTCTGAACAGGCAGTACATATTAGTCGAGGTGATCCGATAAGGACAATTCTTGTATACATGTTTTATGTATGAAATGTATGGATTTATACATACTACAGGTATATATACCTACCTATATGTATATATGCAATCTATACCTACCTACATCATAGAAGTATGGCGCCTTGTTCTTGACGACAGATTTGTGCATTCCGTATGAACGCGAATCAGCCCGTTATGGCAAAACACACACATACACACTTGCATAGAGAATGTATGTTTACGTAAAGTATGTCGATATGCATAGTTTGTGAAAAAAAGTCATATCAACTTAAACATTATATGAAGAGCATTATAAAAACACAGAGCCGGCTTCCGTTTTTTCTCGAAATTTCATATTACATTATTTATGCACTGGAAGTTATTGATTCTAAATTTGAAAAATAATCATTTTTATGGCTTCTTGTGACATATATACATAACAATATGCCTTTTAGCAGTAATAAATTGATACGAGCAAAAACTGTCTTCGGCAATAATTTAATCTTTACATTAACGGTAACTAACAAACAATTGTTATTAAACATTTATGATGTAATCTTGCGTTTGTCATATGCTCCTAGTCTCTCTCTGTGTCTCTCTCTCTCTGTTTCTCTGAGGTATGCATATATACTTAACTATTTCATTTAATTACCGTATTTCTTAACATGCATCAATTACAGTCTCATTCAATCAAAATAGCCGGTAGTTAATTTACGGAATTAATTGAAAAAACGGTCCATTAAATAGTTGAGGAAAAAACACATAACACATAAATCAGATGACAGTCAGAGCTAGAGCTAATCCGTGTGATCTGTTACAGTTAAATTAAAGTTCTTCTAAATACTAACGATTTGGTAAATGTAAAACAGTGTTTTGAGATTTTAAAAGTCTACGTTAAATTACAGAGATCATATCGCAAACCTGACTAATGCATAGCCAACTGTGAGATTCATCTAAAAAATCCAAACAAATTGAAATATTTGTTTAACTTATACAGTAGTTTCTACAACGCGAATTCAAATTACAATTAACACGAACAATATCGAAAATGTTATGCAGACAGCAATATAATTCCAATATTTTTTCTCCTCGTCCGTAGAAATTTAACATTAGATATTATTTAATTCATTGGCCCGAATTTAACAAAATTCCATCTTACAAGAAGATTAAAAATTTTAAAGTCTCTTCAGATTTTGAGAACCGAATTTGTACCGTTGTCAATTTATACTAGTATGAATATTGTTGCTGGCTGCTGCTGTTGTTGTTATATTTTATTTGCTTTACTCAACACATTCATAACTATTACTTTAATGTTTATGTATCCATGGCAACGGGTTTGTCGCGACGGGGCGACCGCGAGTTTCAACTGTAAAACAAGATACACACACATACACGTGCGCATACGTGGTGCTGAATTCTATATTCTATCTGTAAATGTGCATGTGTGTGCATCTACACATAGCTGATGTACAAGTGTATGTATTTACATATTTTCGCCATAATGCAAAACAAAATTTTATGAATTAAATTCATTTCAATCGTATATAATTGTAGAATGATAGTTTTTAACATTACTTCGATGTAAGATTCTTGTATGAATGAAATGTGTTAGACCAGTGGTATTTAAACTATGTTTCATGTAAGGTTTTCGGTTATAATTTGTAGTAATTATGTAGCTATATATGTTTTATGATTTTGGCACAAAACTTACGTTGTATTTGTGTCATTTAACACTGGTTAAAATTGAAAACTAAATCTAAATTCATAAATAAATATGCACAATGATTTCATGTCGATAATTTTTTGCCCGAAGTTTGTAGTAATTTTTTGTCGATATGTTTTGACATATCCAGTGACTTGCGTCACCTACATATTTCGGACGGGTACGTGTGCAGTTCTTATCTAAAACGGCCCAAAAATCTTCTCTTCTATTTGCATATTTATAGCGCTGAAGCATTCCATTAAAAATGAAAGTACCTTTACATCATCTGTGTGGAAAAAACTTAATGTACAGGGCCGGCTTTTACAGAGCGAGAGCATCTCTTTCCTTGCTCGATGATGGACCCTTTGAAAAATATTTCGTAGAAACATCTTATCTAAATCCGAGGCATGTATTACATACGCTACACAGTTATCTAATAAAGTATGTGTTTCTGATAATATTTAACTCTTTGGAAATACCTGTTCCGAACTCGTTCCAGAATCAAACATACGCACACACACACACGAACAAGTGAATAGTGAGTACCTATTTGGACGAAATGGTTTCTAGATTTAATTAAAAATACATTTACATACCAACACGTTTTGAAAATTCCAGATTTTGGAAGCTTTCCATTGATCACATGTGTGTGCGTGTGTATGTATAGTTACAGTTACGTTCATAAGATGCATCTGTAAAGATAGTCACAAATTTTTTTTTTCTAGAAGAAATTATATCAAATCGATTCATTAAAGTAAAGAAATATCTTAATTGAGTTATCGTATATCTTAATAAAATGTGATTTCATTTTAAGAGTATTTTGGAAATGAAACTAAGTTTGGGTTTTTTTTTTCGTTGGTTGGTTGTCGGAAACGACGTGTGAATCAACAGCCATAAAGCGTTATTCAACTATTTCTTAAATTCGAATGAATCGAATTTTAACGAGCTCAAATTAAGATATATATTATTTTATCTGTAAATCGAAAGAATTCCATGCTGTTATTTCGATGTGTACTCGTTAAAAGAGTTGTGTGTGTGTGTGTGTGTGTACAGTATGTATCATTGACAAAGATCAGACGATCAGGACAGCAGATACCGTCACATACGTACATAACAGCAGCACTAAGAGAGCAACAACAGCAATGGCATCGTAAAGTCTTCTAATTGGCTGCTTATTAGAACCAATGCCAATGCGAATCCACAAACAGTAGAGCATCAACTCTAACCATGACATAAATATCTGTATACTCTATATACACGTATACGTATGTATGTACATATGTATGTACGGTCTAAATAAATAAAATATACATTTTCTAAGTATAATTCAGAATAATCTGGTAAAATTTTAACATGTAGAACTTTTGAAAATCTTGCATAATTTCAAAATGAATTATTTTTTGAATTACTTGACAAATTTGTAGAGCACGAAGGGATGCGAACGGTTTGAAATTTGATTAGTTCAATATTGTAACTAAATTTCTAGATTAACAAAAAAGATGGGTTTTTTCTCTAGGTTTTATCAGTAATTGATGATTTATAGTATGTGTAAGAATTTCACGGTAAAAACTAGTTACACAAACATCAAGACCAGTTGGTAATAAATTCCATTTACCAGTAAATACAGTAACTATAATATGAAGTGTACTAGTTTTTATATTTACGTGTAATACAAACGGTATCTAAGTATATTGTATCAAAACTTTAAACATACATACATACATACATAGAGGCAGGCAGGCAGAGGATACCTATATACATAGTCATGCTTGTAGTAGGTACATATACATACACCTAGTCATACCTACAGTACATACATGTACTTTTATATAACTATATGCGAATGTATGTATGTATGTCTCTGAATATGTGACGTGTGTAATCAATTACGTAATCGGTATCTTTCTGAATACCGGAGTTATTCGCCCGGAAATGTTTCTCGGAATATGAAATGTGTTTATTAGGAAACGCCACGCCGAGATACGTTACAGGGTCGGCTCTAGTACGTATTCAAACGGTAGCTTTAAATATTCTTTCCAA
>JAGJTL010000054.1:2167365-2181596 GCA_022063505.1 Calosoma granatense
TATAAAGAACGTGTAAGAATCTAGTATTTTATATAATTGAATACTTTCATATATATTTTCAGAGAATAAATAATCACTTGTGTGATTTTTTTTGTTTATAGTTCTTTAACCAATGACAACAATGGGCCGAAAATCGATAATGCAATTACTTGCAGTACTATTGTGGGTACTATCCATACATTCTAGTACATTCATCAATGCTTCACTGATAAATTTATATTCAGGTAAATACTAAACAGTTATTACTTTTCGTCAAATCACCCTCGCGTTATGCGTGCGCAAATGTATTTTGATCTGTCCATTTCTAATTGAAATATCATTGTTATAGTTTCGGCAGAACCAACATTGTATTCTGCTTTCAAAACAAAAGCTATCAACCCACAGAAACACGGTGTTGTTATGAAGATAACCGAGAAAAATCTAAACGAATCCGTGAGTTCCGGCGAGAGTATAGTTAACCGTATGAGCCGGTTGGAAACTAATCTAGGCTGGGCAGATATCCATGTGAAAGAAGGAACATCAGCACATGGACAACTGATTGAAAATTCTCCGGCTGATGAAACATTAGAACAGGGCCGGGCTGCATTGATTGCGGCGAGAGCTTCACAGAATTTAATGAATACAAAATGTCCCAGGTATCAGAGCTATAAATATGATTCTAAACCAACATGTTTGCACAGTGTATTGTCGTTTGAATTTTGTAGATTTAATAATAAACATTTTAATCGCGTGGTGTATTTTTTTGCATTGGACAGTAAAGTACTTATTTCTTGTAACAGAATCATATTCATTTTAGAATTAAACGTTTAGTAAACAGTTAGCTTAATGTTACAGTATGAACATGATTGATACTATCAGAAATATTTCTTTTACAGATTATCGACAAACAAATTCCAATGCGCAAAATATCTGACCAGTTTTAAACTAACTTCTACACCATTGAAGAACGTGTGTATCAAGACAAAGACTACATGTCGACCGCATGACATTACTTCTAAATACCGATCCATTGACGGTTCGTGTAACAGTGTGTTGGATGGCAATAGAGGAAAGTCCTTTACACCGTACAAAAGATTACTGTTCCCCGTGTACTTGGATGCGATTATGGAACCGAGACGAGCAGTTAGTAAGAAAGCATTACCATCCGCCCGTCTTGTGAGCACGCGAATGGCAAAAGATATAGATCTACCCGATACAAAACTTACTCTGGCATTTATGCAATGGAGTGAGTTTGTAGCGCATGATATGTCTCATACAGCCGTTAGTAAAATGCGTAAGTCAAGTGGATAAAAACCTATGAGAAGAACTAGATTTTATAACCCATTTCCACTATGTTACAGTTTCGTCTAAAAAATCCATTCGATGCTGTACATCAGATGGACTGACATTAAGTCCACGATTTATTCATCCTATGTGTATGCCAATTAGTATTCCTTCAGACGATGGTTTCTATTCGAAAGATTACTCCAATTGTATGTCTTATACAAGGTCGCTGTTGGCGCTGCATTCGGATTGTAGTCTTGGACCAATTGATCAGGTATATTACTGAATAATCTTTCGTTTCTGAAATAGATTACTTTGATTCTATATGATTGGTTTTCATTTAAATAAATCATTCGACAAGCAGTTGATATTCATCATTACATACTGGAATTTAAACTAACTGTATTAAATTTAGTTAAACCATAGTATTGTCCACGTATTCCTAAGGGAAAAACTAAATTTCAGATGAATCAAGCCACCCATTTCTTGGATGGATCGCACATCTACGGAGCTACTGTCTCTAAGGCGAATGCTCTTCGACAATTCGTGGGCGGACGTCTATTGACGTCGGATAAAGATGGACGCACATTTTTGCCACACGCATCAAATGCTAAACAGTTGTGCCAGGTTAATTCGGACAAAACTGATTGCTACAAAGCAGGGGATACAAGAGTAAATATGCATCCACATTTGACAGCCATGCATACATTCTGGACACGCGAGCACAATAGGATAGCAGAGGTTCTGGAAGATTTAAATCCGCATTGGGATGATGAGAGAATTTATCAGGAAGCTAGAGGAATCGTTGTAGCAGAGATACAACATATTACGTACCAGTATTGGCTTCCATTGGTAATAGGTAAACAAGAAGTACATATTTAATTTTATAACCTATCTCTTCTTAATACAAAAAGACAAGTTAAATGTTTATCTTAATGGAATATAAAGTAATTCTTGTCAAACGTCATTTAATCTACTATTTTTCTCTTCAATAGGAAAACAAAATGCGGACAAGATTGCCATGCACAACAAGTACAAAGATGACGTTGATCCATCAGTTAGTAACAGTTTTGCAACCGCTGCGTTGAAGTTTGTAAATTCACTGATGGAGAGTCACTTGCATGTACTTGAAGAGAACAGGATGACGAATGGATCAATTAGGTTGCAAGATCATTACAACAAGCCTGTAGTTGTGGAAAAACCAGGCTTCCTAGATGGACTAATACGTGGATTAGCTACGCAACGTAGTCAAAAAATGGATATGGCATTTATATCAGATGTAAGTAAAGCAAAATCCATTATATAAAGTAGTATTAGTTAAAACATAACATTATTCATTTGATAAATAAATAAGAATCTAATAAATGTATTACAATCTTTGCTAAATTCTTGTCTTATTCACATTGGAAATGTATTCGATGTGTTACAGATTACTCAAGAGTTATATCGCATTGGTAAATTTGGAATGGACATTCTTAGTTTGGATATCCAACGTGGCAGAGACCACGGACTGCCACCGTACGTGGATTACATGGAATTCTGTGGTTTACCAAAGGTTACCCGCTTTGAAGATTTGGCGTCTAGCATTTCGGAAGACACGTTACTGGATCTACGTTCTGTTTATGAAAATCCACGCGACATTGACTTGTTAGTCGGTGCTTTGGCAGAGAAACCAGTGGAGAATAATTTATTGGGACCAACGTTTACTTGCCTGATCCGAGAACAGATGTACAGAACACGTGTCGGTGACAGATACTTCTACACACATGCTACACAGTTCACTCCGGATCAGTTGGAAGAAATCAAGAAGGTTTCTTTGGCAAGAATATTCTGTGACAACGGTGATAATATTTTGCAAATGCAGCCAAATGTTTTTACAACAGTGAACGAAGGGTACGTATTAATAATAACTGCGTTTTTTAATGTTTCAATACCTCTTAGTAATGATTCAGATATATATGATTGATTACTCATACATTCATATATGAATAATGATTATTTATTTATTTTTTCCTTGCAGAAACAAACTAGTCGACTGCAAACATACCAAAATAGAACGAGTTAACTTGGCAGCTTGGGAAGATCTGAGTTGGAGATAAACATCTACTTATTCTCTAGTAATTTTAAGAAACAACTAGCAATGCATCAATTTGTAAAGACTGATCACGATTCATCACTTCATTACACCAATCTTCCTTGTTACATGTCATCATTCATTTCCAGAATAGTTTCTCGATTAATAATTACAAACAAACTAGATTACTTTAATGTTTGTATACTTAATTTAATATTGTATGTACATAACGTACACACACACACACATATGTATATGCGCATTAGACACATAGATATATTAGGTTAGTAATGTAAATAGTGTATTATTTTAATACAATTTTCTACTTTATGTAAAATGTAGTTCATAATATGTGTTTAATATTGAGCTGGACAAATAAATGATAAAAAACATTCAGCGTGTGTTTTTACTTGTTCTTTATACGTATATATTTTTCTATGTATGTATAATCTGTAAGAATGAAGTATTGATCTCACAATTAATATTTATTTTTTATATTATTATACGTGAAATATTTGTAATAATGCTTGCAAAAATGTAAATATTTGATATGTATTCAGCTACGAAGATGAATAATATAAAATCTTCTATTCATTTGTAATTAAAGATAAATATTTCTGAAATATATTTAGAATATTCTAACCACGATTTGAAAGATAAAACACAGCATCTTTTATATGTATATATACCTGTATGCAGCGCCTATTTGTAAGTATATGCGATTTCCAAGCACGCATTCCTGTAAAACTGGTCACCAACATACCAGGGGCATTAACAGAACCAATATAATATAAATAATAAAATAAAGAACTAAAACGTTTAACAAACGTAAACTGCTAAAGGAAATGTACAACAAAAGCTTTTATAATATCAATTTCCGGTTTGTTATTCAACTACGAAATATAAAGCACCGTGCATCATAAAGAAGTAATTATTTTGACACAGTAAAATTTGAGTGACAGTTGAACATAACAGGTTTCTTTAAAAAGAAATCGTACAATTCATCTATTCGGCCACAAATATTTCATTTCACTGTTAGGTAATTAATTGAATAATTAGTAGAACACATAAAAGTGTCACATTCCAAAGAGAGTGCATTGACCAATCGGGAGGAATATTGTTATTTTGTTTATAAATTGCAAGTAAATTAAATCAAGTGTGAAATGGAAATAATCAGTATTTAATTTAAGCATGACGAAGAAAAATAATTAACTTGTATTTATTTATATATTAACTGATAACGGAAAAACGTTAATAAATATTTTAAAAAGTTTACAAATGAAAAACTGTTTTAATTTGAATTTATCTATCACTGCTAGTGATATATTTATTTACTGCTATTTTCTAGTTTATAGTGTAAACTGTATTGGCAGTAAATTATTGCAAATTATTCATTACGAATAATTGCATTCTTATTGTAACTGAACTATCAACGTCGCGTTAAATGTATGCGTTCATTTAATTAATGACGGCGAATAATCATAATAAGATAATTGTTTATTCGTGTGTTCTTGCAAACTTGACATATATGTAACAACGACAAGTTATGTGGAATTGTCGTATGACACAGCATATTTGCACCGTGAAATGAATAGTGTTTTGCACGACATACTCAATGACAAGAAGCAATTACACATTCACTGATCCATTCTTAATTGTGAGGAATATAGTCATTGACGAGTGTATTGAAACAGTACATGTATTTGAATTGTTGCAAACGTAGGACATTTGAACAAAGATCACATTGTGTCTCTTTAGTTGGACGTTGAACAATATTGCAACGTTGTTTCATTTTGATATTATTGATTCGAGATTCAAGTTCAATTTTGTCCTAGAAACTTAATGATATTGAAGACTCACCTACAATATAACTCGTCTCAGAACATGCATCTCTCGATAGTGTTGAATCCCAAATTCTCCTTTTTATTATCTGAAATATATAAAAATTGCTATTAGATATTTTATTTTCTTAAAATTCAATAGTAATATATATTATTATAGCATGTATCATGTGTAGATCCGGATTTGCTTACAGATAAGGAAATGGAACATAAACTTACTTGTTTATGAGTGAGTAACGATGCCTGTAGCATAGAGTTATTATTGCTCAGCATCTCGTGTACGGTACTGGTCATAATACAAGTGTTTTTTATCAATTGTAGGGCGAGGCTATGCCATTGAAAGGTAGAGTCGTGATGTATTTCAACCAGATATTAATTCCACGACAAGGTCTTACCATTTCGACATGATACACCGGCTCTATGTTATTGTCAATGATTGGAAACGTTAGAATGAAAATACTGATTAATAAAACTGATTCGCTATCAAAGTCAACAAATACATACATAACAAGCACACGTGTGCACAGAGGCATAGGACTGTCATCATTATCTATTCATTGATTGCTTTCCTTTAATCGAATTTATATGTAAAGGGACGTTAAAAAAATTACGAATGCAGTGAACTGGTTCCATAATGAGTAACATTACACATAATGTTTTACACCTTTGAGCTTTTGCTACGAACCGGATGCCTACGATATGCAACGCATAAATGCAACGTAGCAGTTGCAACGTTACGACTTGGTGTGTTTAGAATTAACTAAGTAAATTTATACGCATTTATCGTGAACTGAATAGTATGGTTTTGATTTGAACTATACTAGTTTTATTGGTAAAGAAGAAAGTCAAAGTTTGTGATTACATATGAAGCTAGAGGCTGTTTATTATAGTTCCGTAATCGTTTACATTATTTTTTAAAGTGTGTTGCGTAGGGTGTAACATATTGAAAAACAATAATAATAAGAGTATAACTTATGCGCGTGTACTTAATTAATAAAGTGAATGTAATTTGTAATACTGTAAATTATTACATTATAAATAAATAGTAATGATAATGTTTTTGAAAAAATATAAAATGATGCACATTTTTTAACTATTTTCCGCTGTTACAAATCAGGTCAAGTTTCGTAAACACATGTCGCATTTTATGACGAAATACTCAATAAATATAGCCTAATTTTAACAGTTTTTTCTCAATGATGTATCACACGAAATATTTTTATATTTCACAAGAAAATCGATATTACTATTGATCAACCTTGGGCAAATCTGTTACAAGAGATATCAATATATATAAGCATATAAACATCCGTTATTTTCTATATTCTGTAATGAATATTATTGTTAAATACATGTTATGGTTTAATAGTTCACAAGTTTTAAACAGCTTGTTCTGAAACACTATTACTCAAAATATAATCACATTATTACAATACCTTGTACAATTTGTTTAAATTTTCAATGTCTCTCTCTAGTTATACTATAATTTTGCGAATTATTTGCACAATATCTTGTAATGAAGACTAGACGTCATGCTGCGTACATATTTGTAATATTTCCTAATATTCTTATACATGTTTTCTTGTTAAAACACCGGATGCACAGTTGCTACTTGTTGACTGTGTGTATGCCATTGTATTTTGTTTCCTTTCAGTTGTATCAGTAGAAAGTGAGACATGTTCCGTTGGTCTGCAATGGCTTGACCTTGATCTTGCACACACGACATTTACCATCGCGAAATGCGATAATCATCATCGTATTATTCTTGACTATAATTACAGAAAACATTGCGAAATTACAAACATTACACATCGCGTTAATATTAACATCGAAAGTTAACAGTTGACAAAAACAAAATTATTAGTTGTCATGGCAACGATTTGGTTCTCGCCGAGTTGTTTATATGTATCAATTGTTTATGAAACTAGACCTTGCAGACACGATATTTTGTTACTATGGTAGCAATAGTGAAAAATAAATAAATGTATATCATACATTTAAAACTGTTTGCAACTTTTAAATGGACTAGAATTAATCAAATAATATATTCGAGAGTAGTCGGATATAAAAGCGGATATATTTGTCAAAGTGACGGAATATTTATTGTCATAAAATGTTTGACAGTATAATTAATAACTAAATCAAGATATAGATTTGAATTAGGAAGGAAAGTATATTTCAAAGATGGCCAGAATTACATTCAAAGATATCTGTATGATTAACTCATGAATAAACTAATATTCCGCTGCTGTATTTTAAAATGAATCTGGTATATTTTACTTACAATTATTGTAGTATAAGTAAGAATGAATATAAGTGCAAATATTCGTGTATAGATGATAAAAAGATTGCAAGAAATATACTTCTAACTGATATGTTAATAGGATAAAAACTGTTCTAATATATTACGAATGTCTAAATACAAATATATGTTGTTAACACTGAGAAAGCAGACAAAACACATTCGTTTAATTATTTAAAAATGCGCGTGCAGAAAATCAACGAAATATCAACCAGTTAACTGTAAATACATTTAATCTATAAACGGCTATCAGAATGATATTTATTGAAAGTAATTAAAAATCCAGAATATAGAACCTTAAGTGCCTTAAAAAATTAAAACACCGCTCGCAAGTGCATTATATGCATAATTAGAAAGTATTATTGATTAATATATTCTCATTAACGCCAAAAACATTGCTGCTAATTAGTGTATTATATTGTGAGGATTTTTTTTGTAATATTATGTATAACTAATACTCTGCATATATATATATATGCTTAATAAATTGCAAAGGAAAATTATTTCATTGGAATTAATATGAATAAAAAATGTTATCTTCATAATTGTATCTATTCATTGTTTGTTCATGGTTGTTACATTATTGTTCTTTGTTGATTATTATGAAAATTTATTCGCTAAAAATGCTGAAATTTATTTATTGTCTATTTGTGATGGTTTACACATTACATGTGTAGAACAATTCAATTTCAGTGATAAACAATACATGTGATAACGACCTGTCATTAACGAGTGAATGAATGTAATTTCAGTCATTAATAACATTTAATTACATGATTATTCGCAACTACTTGCGCTAACATATTGATTGTGTTTTGCCTGAAGCGTTTACTGATTCAGTGTGAGGACAAATGTTTATTCTTTAATTTCTATATATTATAATTCTCTGTCTGTCTGTCTGTCTCTTTGTTCCTTATACATTTCTATATTTCCTTTGATTGATCAGGACCAAACTTTGCAAATATACTCCCTGGGATCATGCATATAACGTAGGATACAGTTTTTATTCCAGATTATTACAATATAAATAAATCCCATTACTTATTGTCTATACCTAATTTTGAAGTGCATATTTAAGACGAATAACTTCCATAACTCGACTGTTAAATGATATACATTTGTATGTATCTTTATACATATTCATTCTTCTTTTGGAAGAAGAAGATTCCTAACGATGTATACAGCGTTAATTAAATTAGATTGTTATGTTAATAATACTACAATTAATAATAACCGAGTTATTAACATTTTATAATCAAGTGGCACTTGAGTAAAATAGATGAGTCTGTGCACTCAGTCACCCACGTAAATGAACGGTTATGTGACCCAGTAATTTGGTGGTTGGTTTAGCAAGTTTTCGGTTAGTTTACGTTAATTTACTAAATCGCTTGGTTAAGTATTAAGACATTCTAGTAACACAGTTCTTTAATAAATTAAATTTATGTGTTTTATAACGTAGAACGATGTGAAGTATATTCGTATATGTTTGTAAAAACTTCAGACCAGTTTTACGATAGACTTGAATATAGCTTCAGCTACAGGTGACAGCAGCGGGTACACCTGTTTAGTTATTGCTTTTTTTCTGTACAAATTTCCAAACTAGTTGTGCAACTATTCACGGCCAATCTGTTGATTTTTGCATCAATGGAAAAAGAAAGTGATCATCTGTGAAACAGACCGCCGGAAATAAACTGTTTTTTTCACTAGTAATCTGCATATACATTTACAACACATTTATTTAACATTCTGTTATATTAGCTACTGTACATTGTAATAGGAGAAAACAGTAATTAAAGAACATATTTTTCATTAAAAAATTTAGATATACATTCTTTATATTTTTGTACAAATATGTAAAACTTTTTATTTAATAAATTATGCGATATTTACTGCATATGCATACTAATTTTAACCACATTAATAAACATATTGCAATTAATGATTATTTTATTCTATGTATAATGCAACGATTATGCATATTGAAAGCTGTTATATTGCAGTATATTTATTGTTATTCTATGTCAAAGGTTATTAAGATTATTTGTCAACATGTTGATATAACGCTGTGTATTTTAGATTTATGTAAAATAATGAAAATATTATCTAATGAGGAACACATTGATATACATAAAATATGTACATATCTTTAGCTTTAGCTGTAAAAAGCGAAAGATTGTAAATTTAGATTTACCTGTTTTGTAAAAGAAAAACATACTGATTTATGTGTTGGTTTATTGCCAAGATGTAAATGTATTCTTGATGAGGAAACCTAGGTTTCCAATATGTGGTCGAGAACAACTTCTGTCTGTATTGTGGTTTTGAATATTTTTACAAACTTCTACGTTAAGGTGATCCAGACTTTTAAGCAATTCGGAAAACCCAGCTGACTGACATTAGCCACTGTTATGGTGCAATTTTACTCATTATACTTCCTTGAATATGCAGTTAATTTGTTTGTGGAGGCAATTTTATTTCTTAATAATTGCATACTGGTTTCAATTTAACTCGAATTCCACATGAATGTGGGGTTTTCTTCAATATTTCGTCAGTACTCTTTACATATTTTTATTATATTTCATTCAAGGTTCGTTTTATTTACTCCGCTTTCCCGAAAATTTACTCTTTTTCTAAGAATCAAACGTGTATTGCCATTAAAATATCGCAATAGATTTTTTCCATAATTTCAATACTTCCTTATACTGCGTATAAGAAAGTAATAATTCAAATATATTTAATTATAAAATGCATGCGTTCTTTAATGAACTTCAAGTACAGTTTTTAAATAAATAAGTGACTGTATGAAGATACATTTGTATATAAATAATGTACAACAATTTGTTTCTATTTTTGAACATGGCTTCCCTGAAATTATACATTTCTGCCAACAAGTGTTAATTAAAATTAATTAATAGACATGAGTAATTTGCGTGAGAAATACCAGTAAAAACAATAGTTAAATACTAGCTTAAAATTCACTAATTAAAACGTTAATATACCTATATGTTCGTTGCATATTTTGTAATGAATTATTCTGGCAAATTTTAAGTGTTAATGAACTAGATAACAGTTATACAGACTGTTAAATTTTCCCCTATATTATATTTGCATAAACATTAGTAAAGTAATACTTTAAATATATAGTACACAATGTCATGTGTTCTTTTTGTATTTACAAATAAACTTGAATGAATTCTGTTGTTTTCAACGTGGTCAAATGGAGATAATTTCACTATGAATGCAATCTGTTGGCTAGTTAGTAGAATATCTTGAGAAATATTCTAATTAACAGTGTTTAAACTAGATATTAGATGTGTATGTATGTATACAATATTGACGAGTGATTTTCTATCTTCAGTGTAAAATAATACAAGGTGAAGTTCTCCAGTCAATCAATTATCGTGCACCATTGCTCACTTTAATAAGACGAAAGATTATATAAGATTTGCAATAATCATTTTGCCAATTAGTCGTGTAATAATACACACTTTTCATTTGTAATTAAATATATGCGATAATTAGAAATAACTAACCCAGTTTTTGGGTGATGTTACACTCTGTAAAAATCATAACCTGCTAACGTTAATCGTCTGTTTCGAAAGACAGATGAAACGTGCATATATATATATATCTAGATCAAGATGTATATTACACAATTTCTTCAATACTATATACCAAAAAACTATCTCAATAAAAGAAAAAGAAAATTGTTTCTTGTTTGAAAGTAACACAATTTTAATTGCATTTTCTATAAAAAGGTGTTTGTAAAAATTTGGTTACGTTTAATTACACAAGTTGTAAAAATAATATTAAAACTTTATTTATAATTCTATAATTTTAACGAGTGTTATTCTAATCTAGTAATGTATATGACCTTAAAATATTACTTTTAATTTCTATAAAGATTACAAATTATTTCAATCGTGAAATATATTTTAATCCTACACTGTATGTATCAATACTGTACATTAAAACTACACTGTAAAATTATACGTACTGTAATCTCGTTACCAAGGCAACCAATATTGCTATTTCATGTAACAAAATACGAGTTTAAATATATGATACGTTATTCATTTAAATAAAACATTGATTTTTTTAGTCCACTTTCATAAATTGTTGATTTTATTCAGTTGTTTGCAAAAGAAACAAGTGCAGATCAAAAAATGTGTTGCATTCGTTCTGCGTTGTCCAATAAAAATAAATAAAACAAATAAGTAACTTGCATGGGCGCTAGTAGAAACCTGTTAAACTGGACTATATATTGAGAAGAAAAAGAAGAAATACACGCACGGGATGTTAAGAATCCTTGACAAGCTTGTGCATCATGTGAATAACCCAATGTTAATAACTTTATGACAGACTCTGTGTTTGTGTGTGTGTGTGTGTGTGTGATTATGCGTGAGTATGGGCGTTCTGGAGGCCCCGCCGGTACTTTCTCTCTTGCATGCGTAATGTTATAAAACCGGGGTACGATTCGGGGTCCGTGAGCAGTGCCTGTCAGTGCTGGAAGCACACGTGCAAGTTCTGGGGCACACGCAGACAAACACACACAAAGTAAATCACCACGAGAGGATAAGTGTTGTTATTCGGTAAGTACAGAAATATCTTTTTTGTATGACAGCATTCAAGAAAGTCATTCAATTGTTAATCTCGAAACAAAATCAACAACAACAGATATAATATTCAATTTTGTATTTGTTTATTACATTCTAACGTAGCGAATTAAAACGTTAAATTATTGATAAAGGCATATATTAAAAATATATAAATTATATTTCACAAAAGTATTCTATTCGATACGATATTCTTGATTATTAATATAAAAATTCTTTCATGTATTTTTAAAATTTTAAGAATATATCGTTTAACATTTTTATATGTTTATATTGTAATTTTCAGAGCTATAATATTATTCGTGTATCCAAAATAATATTTCTTTAAAGTTTCATATATTTATTGATTAATTATCTGCCGAAACTATTAAACACATTTAACAACAATTAATTTTAAATACAATTAATTTCTACCGACAAGTGATTAACGTGTAAATGATTTGAAGTGTTTCATTAGCTGGCTTCAATAATAATTATTCATAAATTACTTGAAATATAAAATAGTTAGCCTCAATATTAATTATTCACTATAGATATTATGATAATAAATTTAATTTCACGACAAAATTATTAATTAAAAATCGTATGCACGTTGGTTGAATGTTAACAAATTAATTCAAATTAACGGTTTCTTATTTCAAACGTAATTACAGTGCACTATGCAATCTATAAGAGAATTTGTAATAATCTAGAACTAATTTAATAACAGAAAATGTACAATAAATTAATTTGATTATTATACATTTGCGAAACACAAGAGAGAAAATTAATATTTGTGTATAATTTATTTTCAACATATGTTCTAAACACAGATTCACTTTCAATTCAGTTTCATTAGCTAATTGATTAATTAATAGTCATCAAATTGATTAAATCACATTGATATAGGAATTAAAACATGTGTTTTAAAACAGAATTTCTGACATAATTATTTCATCATCTCCATTGGCCTGAATAATTAATTAAAACGCTATTAATTTCATTAAACATTCATCAATCATTAGTTCATTTCGTTTTGAAATGATAGAATAAATTTTTAATTTGAATTGAAACTATTATGATCTTGAATTAATACGTGGATAAATAAATCATTTTTTATATTGATATTTATTTTTATTTTCTTAATCTTCAAAGAAAAAAAATTATTGCTAGATTTTTCGCATAACCAGGCTTTGAGTGTCCTTCAAAATATCATTATTAATTTTTCAAAAAAAATTCTTTCTATATTTTTTGTATTCCACAATAATTCAGTCAAATATAAACTATATCGTACAAAATTTTTGTTTTAAAAATAAACTCTTATCGTCTAATTTCGTCTATATGTTAATGTATGCAAATTAACACACATCTGTTTCATTAATGTTTTTGTTTATATACATTTTCCCATAAAACACGGTTCATGAATTAAATTAATTTTCACACACTGGTTTGACAACATTTTTTTTAACAATTTCGAGAATTGCATAAAAAGGCTTACTGTTTTTGCATTATAAAAATGAAAGTTACACAAATAACAGCGTTTTTTGGCAGATTAATTTTTACGATTTGCCGAAATAGTGTCAATCAAAATGTGTATTATTTCATCAACGAATTTCTAAATAAAAGGTTAAAATTCAGATATAAAACATCTTTAGAAATTAAAATATCTTTAGCTGAAAAATTTATAGCTATTAATGGATTTTTCTAGATAACTGAAATATTTTTGTGATTTCACTTTCATCTCTGAATATTTATCAGAATTTCTAAACATTTTAAAATATGAACATTTGTCTGTTATTTTTGATAAAAACTATTTAGTTCTTTGCGCTATGTACTTGAGAAAATAAGTTTAAATATTTGTTTAAAAAAGCAACGGCCTTGTAAAACATATACGTAAATAATTAAATTCATTGTCAATTGTTTGTGAAAAGACAAAAAAAAAACTTTCTAATTTCCGGTATTACTGGCAGTTTTCATGCGTAAGAAAAAACAGAACAGCATTTTTGAAGAAATATCATTTCATCTACGTATGTATGTATGAGTCATATACTTGCCTATATGTAAAGGAAAGTAAATATATATATATATGGTAGAAAGTGTTATTATTAATACAACTGTCAATGTAAATAAATATTTTTCTCCTGCGCGTATGTAAATTT
>JAGJTL010000054.1:2197057-2215415 GCA_022063505.1 Calosoma granatense
TAAAGATTCGTGCCAAATCTAGATTCGCAACGAAAAATATCGAATTAATCTTGAAAAGATTGTTATTTTTTTTCAGAACATATTCCGATAATTGTGACATTGTATCCGAGCATAAATTCAGTGATTATTTATTACGACCTGTATTTAGTCACAAACATTATGATAATATCTTGAATAGTTTATCTTGTTCGCCAATGATGCGGATGGGTGATAGTGTAACATCAGAGGTAAAACTACTGTCTTTTTATAATCTTTGAATCTTTTACCAGAAATATTACTATTCATATGTAGGTTACTAATAAATTATTCAAATCCTACTCACCGTTTGGTTTGGATTTAATGGCGCTGGATATTCAAAGATCCAGAGATCATGGAATTCCCGGTTATAATACGTTTAGGGAAATTTGTGGCTTGAAAAAAGTTACTAGTTTCGATGAACTGATACCTGACATGGGCATAAAGGTGATGACAATTGTTTGTTATTGCAAAGATTAGATTTATATCAAGTGTTGCTCTAATATGAATGACAAAATAACAGTTTTTATAGTGTTTGTTTTTGTTTTAGAGAGTTGACAGATTGAAACGTTGCTATGCACATGTGGACGACATAGATTTACTGGTCGGTGGAATGCTTGAAAAAAGAGTAGATGACACCCAGTTCGGTCCTGTAATATTATACATACTAAGAGAGCAATTTTATCGGTTTATGATTGGCGATAGGTATTTTTATACGAATAAAAATCAGCCATATCCTTTTACGCCAGGTAATTCAAGAAATATGTTCTAATCAATTATTTAATTGTAAAATTTTGATTCAACATCAAAACTAATAATATCGACTCAGTACAGTTTTATTGAATTAATTTCGCTTATAATATTGATTCTAAATTTTTATATATTTAAAATTAATTATATATCATTCTGTAGCAGATATTGTTATCGTTAATATTTACTTGTGGTAATATTTTAATCTTCTATCAAGTATTTATTATTAAACAAAAATTTTTACCGCGTTTTGATAACAGTATACAAACAATATATGTTTTAGCACAACTGAAGGAAATTAAAAAAACCACAATAGCGAAATTAATTTGCGATAATGGAAATAATATTGGAATAATACAGAGGAACGCGTTCCTAATGCCGTCAGAGAAGTATGTTATAATATTTTACAAGAACGAATACAGTTTAAAAAGAATTGTTTTTGCAGTAATCCAAGAGTAAAATGCAATGACTTACCTAGCATAAATTTTGGACCTTGGCAGGAACACAATCCGGAATCACCTGAAACATAAAACAACAATGAACAATATAGTTTATGTATTGTATATTAAAAGTAGGAAATTTTTTAAATAAAAATTGTTATATAGTATACTATTGTACGTATATTGTATGAAACATAAATTATACAAATATTTCCGGGAGGAAATTCAATTTAATTCTTGAAAAGCAATAATGTACATTGTTAACAACAATATATGTTTAATGTTGTATTTCATATTTTCATAATATCATCCACACCTTTAGGCTACTTTTTTAAGATTTGTCTTTACAAAGTTGTTTTTCTTTGTTAACAACACAATCGACAAGAGTGAGATCACTTTATTAATGACCTTTATAGCAATTTACATTCGAATTGTATATTAATTTGTACAGTGTTTATCATTTTATAGATAATTATACAAGTAATAAATAGTATCAATAAATAAAAATGATTTTAAAATACATATTCATAATGTATACTTCATATGGATTTCATGACAATTCTTATATCCAATTTCGTAGAACAATATTGTTGAATATTTGTTACCAAATTAAAATCATTATCTAATTTTGAAATGTTAAATTCAATATTTTATCGTACTTTTCCATATTATAAATTCGACATAAAACTATAATTATTACAGATATAAAGTTGTTACTCCTAAATTAACTCTGAAGGGCCAAAAAGTTCCCAAAAACGGTATCAAAATATTTTGCTGAACTTAGTACTTGTTGATAATTATTTCTATATGATCTTATCATATTTTATTAATTTTGTTATTGTTAATTGTTTAAATTATATTTTAAGTGTTTGTCAGAGTTGGAAATTACGGAAAAAAACCTGTTACGGACCATGTAAGTGTAAACTGATCAATGCTTAGTAGTCAAACAAGTCTGTGATAATGAACTCAAACTGAAGTCAATGTGATTCGTATTCAAGAAACATACATTACATTAAACTAACAGTAAACGAAAATAAAGGAAATATTTAAATTATATCGATAAACGTGCAAAACAAGCAAATAGTTTTCTATATATGCATATAGCAGATAAAACGACCGAAGTCGAAAATACCCGACGCGGTCTAATCTATGTTTATAGTTGTTATAGGAGAGTGTCACGTCCTCTTTGTTTAACCGCGGCGATATATACAATGGAGTCGGAGAATATAAAGGCATCTGTGAGCGGTGATCCGGACAGTTCTGAGTCGTCAAGTGCGTGCAAAAGTATCGACATGAGTGTCATCACGATAAATGATGCTCCGACACTGTATCAACACTATACAGCCGGTGGCATCAATACAGCTTTGTCGGCCGCGTCACCACAGTTCACGCTTAATGGCAAAAACATCACGCTGTACAGTGGCGCCATGCATTATTTCCGAGTGCCGCGCCAATATTGGCGGGATCGTTTAAGAAAAATGCGCGCCGCCGGTTTGAACACCGTCGAAACGTACGTACCGTGGAACTTGCATGAACCACAACCGGGCACTTATGACTTTGGAAACGGTGGAACAGACATGCAAGACTTCTTAGGCATTGAGGAGTTCCTGAAGACAGCAAAAGAAGAAGATTTACTAGCCATTGTTCGTCCTGGACCGTTCATCTGTTCTGAATGGGAATTTGGCGGTCTCCCGAGTTGGTTACTGCGAGAGAAGGACATAGCAGTCCGAACTTCCGATGAGAAGTTTATGAAACATGTTACTAGATACTTCAACGTGCTGATACCGCTCCTGGCAATGCTCCAATTCACGAAAGGGGGTCCTGTGGTTGCCGTACAAATTGAGAACGAGTACGCAAGCACTCGCGTTGGCAATAATCCAGTGGATAAAGTTTATTTGAATGAATTGAAAAATTTACTGATTAAAAATGGTATAGTGGAACTACTAGTAACGTCCGATTCACCATCGATGTATGGTGATGCGGGTGCCATTCCAGGAGTGTTGCAGACAGCGAACTTCCAGGGTAATCCGGAAGGGGAATTCAAGGAATTACAGAAGCTGCAGCCAAATAAACCGCTAATGGCGATGGAATATTGGACGGGATGGTTCGACCATTGGACTGAAAAGCACCATACTAGAACTGCTGACAGTTATGCAGATATTTTGAGTCGTATTCTTGAGTTCCCAGCTTCCGTGAACTTGTACATGTTCCACGGAGGAACGAACTGGGGATTCATGAACGGTGCCAATATCAAAGATGGCAGCACAGACAACAAAGGATATCAACCTGATACAACTAGCTATGATTATGATGCTCCTTTGACGGAAGCTGGAGACTATACTGACAAATATAACAGAACTAAAGAACTTATTCGCAAACATAACACCGTCATTACAAGACTACCAGATCCTCCAGTGGAAACACCAAGAGTAGCTTATCCTAGTGTACCAGTCACGGAACAACTGACGCTGACGGAAATTGAAGATCAAGTGTCCAACAAAGTCGTCAGCGAAAAACTTCTACCAATGGAACTTCTTCCAATAAACAATAATTCAGGGCAAAGCTATGGATACATTGTGTACAAGAAGACTAATGTCAACATTCCGGCGAATTCCGTTCTCAAAATTGGCGGCCGTGTTTGTGATACTGTCATGGTTTTAGTGAATGGTATTTTAAAATCAAAACAGCTAAGTTCTAGTACAGATCTGGACGGATTCGGTTATTGGCGACAAAAAGATTCAGTTCTCAATCTAGGTGCCGAAGAAGCAAAGAACGCAACACTGGAACTGGTAGTGGAAAACTGGGGAAGGAATAATTTCGGAAAGTTATCGCAGTTCAAACAGTTCAAGGGATTGTGGCAAGGAGAAGTGTCTATCAATGCGGAAAATGTACGCGATTGGCAGATTTATCCGTTGGAGTTTAAGAGGAAATGGACAAACGGACTGATCAACTGGCATGCGGTGCAGCGTGCATCAAGTCCGAGTCTGTATCGTGCCAAGTTCACGGTCAGCGACCCGCAAGATACTTATCTGGATATGACAGAGTGGACCAAAGGTTTCGTTATTGTAAATGGATTCGTTCTCGGTAGACACGCAATGGTTGGACCTCAAATGACATTGTACATTCCTGCACCACTATTGAAACGTGGACAAAATGATATTATCGTATTTGAACACTTCAAACCGGCCAAAGAAATTAAATTTCTAACTGATCCTTATTTCAAGGGTGACAAGCGCAAATCATAAGACATACATTGTATTGTAATTTCTAAAATGTTGTATTTGTAAAACATGTTAAATGAATGATTAGAATTCTAAATAAATTGTGTATTTTCAAATTATACGTTCTGTTACTATCCTTACCGCATTTCTTTCACAAATTATTCTTTTAACATTTAGACAACTAAATAAATATTCATTGTAATTGTAAATTGAAATAAAAACGTTATAAATTAATGTATAAATAACAATTAAATATACATAGATATATTTATTCTTAGGGAAAATCAACTCGACAAGTTAAATATACAGCAATATATAATTTTCTGCCAATATAAAAATAAAAATTTATAACTTACCAGTTATACATTGAATAAATAATCCAGTTTACACCAAACACTATGTATATTCACAAAACACACTATTTTAATCACAAATTGTAACACACACACATGTATCTAACAATGAATATATGAATTAAAATTGCTTCTATCACTTAATATCCATTTTAAAATATCACTCGCATAAAGATACAATACATAACTAGTTGTAGCAATAAAGCCCTTTAGAAATCGAACTAATATATTACAAATAACAAAATATACACAGACACATCTGTTTGTCACAATGGTCAACGAACTACTAAATAAAACACATTACAACTAGTTACACAATCCTATTAACATGCTAATTGCAACTTGCTTCTCATTTAATAAGATTACTATTAGCTAAGTTATTAGATAACATTTAACAATACAATTATGTTTTACTGAAATGCAAACGAAATTCTTACACACATGTATATACTATAAGTTAAATTATTAATTTATACAATAATATTCTTATTACTTGTGGCAACGAATGGTGCATTGGGCTGAAAGATATTTGTTAATTTATCAGAAACTGTGCGTAGATATGCGGGTAAAACTTGATTGGATTTGGAACTCAGTCTTTCTAGAAATGGCCGTCGATACATCCGCTGTGCCTCCTGGCGTTGTTCCTCATTCACTTGTCTGTCATCCAAATGATCCAAGTTAGGGAATAAAGAAATCATGAACAGCCTACAAAGTGTTAATATGAAAATAAATGAATACTAAATAATGTTACGAGTTAGTGTACCTGTACTGCAGATATTCGTAAAAACTACCACCGTTTAAATAAGATGGAGCAGCTATGTTGCCCATGAGGGATAAATATTTTAACTTTGGACAAGCATCTCGCAGATACCGAGCCCACGGATACAATTCAGTTATCTAAACATGAAGAATCCTTTAAATTCTACTGTCAAAATGAACGATATTTCCTAGTAATACTTACTTTACAATAATTCAACCAAAGTATTTTCAAATTTGGCATATCTGGCATAAGCGTACACGAAGTGATATTGTTATGATCACAGATTAACGTAGACAATTGTGTGAATTCTTTTAAGAAATCCAAATTACTAAAGCAAAACAATACATTACGAATACTTCGAGTATAAGTTTATATGGCTTAGTACTTACTTGAATTCATTATAACTTATATCTAAAGTATGTATATTTGGTGCAAATTGCTCCAGTAATGTTTTTGGGAATGTGCTGAGTCTTTCATAGGCTAGTGTCAATCTTTTTTCATCTTCATTGCAAACAGACTGTGTCTCATTGCTATCTCGTTGACCTAAATAGTAAAACAGTGCTGTTATTTAGTGGTACAGATGTACAGAGTTAGGGATCTTTTACTTAGAAACACCAAGGAACTTAGGGACGTCATATCGAATATGTCGATTTCATCACTCAGTGTATTGTCGAATCGCAGCAACGTTGGTAGATCCTTGTAGTCAATGATTTCAATGCCGTGGCCATATTCAGATCTGTAAATACCAATAATAGTTTCTATACATGAATATTCCTCTGTTATTGCTAAAAGCAACTGACAAAAATTCAGCTGTAATATGCTGTTGTTCCTTCTAATGTATTTGAATTATTTATTACGAATTTGATACACTGCTTTACATTTATTTTTGTAACATAAAGTATATTTTCAACTGCATAAACAAGTTTTACTCTCAGCATTTCAATGTTTAAACTCAAATAGAACATAGTAGTTACTTTAGTGGAAAAATTATTCTATCAGAACTACGTCATTCAATCATACTGTGATCAAGTCACTTATCTGACAGATCATAGATAATAACAAATGGAAAGATATTAGTATTTTGCTGTTTTAAAAAGAACTTGAAAACATTTTAGTAACTTTGAATCTAACTCAGTTCCGAATGAAATACTATTATCATAATTTCGTACTTTTTGATTATAAAATATATTTCGTACGTTTGTATATTATTTCTAAACAAATTAGTACAAAAATAATGTAACTTACGCTTCTTCACAATCGTCCATTTTGTTTATATAATATTTACACAGTGTCAAAAATGTACAGTACTATGTATAAACCGTATAATATATATATATGTACACTCAATGCTCTTCACGAACTCATTCATTACTGATAAAGATTCGCCTGAGAACAGTTCTTATCACTAATAGTACGATTTGTGATAATACCACTAAATTATCACAAGTTTATATTTACTAAAATACCAGTTGAAAATACATAACAAACACATAAACATAATTGTTATTGAAGACAGTAATATTTTAAACGTTTAATGCTATTTTATATTGTCTATCAGTATATCCACATATTTCTATATTTATACATTATTTATTTAAGATAACAACCTTGTAAACATAATATGATAATTTTAAATTATATGACTGAAAGCGCGTTTGTGATTTGGCTCGAATTTCTACGAAATTACCCGACAAAGTCTGTCTGCACGAGATGAACATGGGACTATGGTATAACGAATTTCTTTGAAGAACAAGAAGGAAATCCTTGCAAATTGATAAAAGAAATGTATACTATATTTTAGATGTACTTACAAGTTAGTTATGTAGTGATGTATCTATGGATGTAGTTCGGTCGCTGGTTTAACATTGCTGATCAGTTCTTTGTCGCATGCGCGCAGTGTCAGTCAACACTCGATATTACGCCATACTTACTTCCTTTTACACAGAACCGTATTCTAACTATTTATATATTCCTCCCCTCACTTACTCTGGCCACACATATATTGAAAATATGAAGCATACATCCTCAACATGACATTTCTATATTGAAACAAACCATTAAAAATAATAATCAACACAAAATTTATTTGATTTTTACTTGTATATAAGTTGTCTACTAAATCTAGACTGATAAAAATCAATTAGTCTGCCATTTTGCAAACCAATAGAACACTGACTTATTGACATATTTTATTTTAAATCTCTGTTATTTAAAAATAAAAGATAAATTGCAAAAGTTAATAAAAAAACAGACATGTGTTTGATAACAAATAAAAATGAAAATAACGATAACGGAAATTGATAAAGATTAACTAGACGATATCAATGAATAATGAAGCTATTATTATTTAAAACGTTTCGTGTTCTTTTCCGTTCATACATTTCAATATCATTGATTTTATCAATTCTATTTTCTTTGGCATTGTGTTCAGTCATAACTTATTTATGAACCGGAGATAAAATATAATAAATTGCTAATGAAAAACGAATTCGGTGACCTGAAAATTTATAGACAAATTCAGAATCAAAGAAGAATTAATGTGAATGTATGGTTTTAAAGAAAATAAATATACAGGGTTGATTTACGAGTTGTAAAGTGTTAAAAATGTAACACTATGTTGGGGAGGTCCGAAGATACAGCACATTGATTAGAATAATGTTTTATGAGGACAATAGTAAAATATAAATAGATATAAACAGAATTTACCTACCATATATAAATCCCATTGAAAAATATAGCGATAATGAATTTTAAAAAATATATAGCCATATTATATCACAATAAATAATTTATAAAAGAATATAACGTTAATATATTACATTTCGAATTTACGATATCATGCAACAAAATATTACGAAAATATCTGACGACACTAGCGACAAAACACTGGAACTATTTCGATTTTACAACGACCCTAGTGTTGAAATGCTGAACTATTACGAATTTTCAGTATGGAAACTTCCCAAATTCGAAATAGTTCCAATGTTTTGTCGCTAGTGTCGTCATAAATTCGAAATACATAGCGTTAAATTGTTATTCTTTTCACATATCTGCTTCTTAATCAATTTGAATCTCAAATAAAAAAGAACCTACTATAAATATTACTACACAGATTTAAAACTGTTTGTTTTGATGGAAGATTTAAATTGAACTACGTCCTAGAAACTCCGATATTAATATAATAATATTTTCAATCAATTAATTTGAGTAATAGATATACTTTTGTGCTGTATACTACTTCTTATTATTAAATGAAACATACTATAGTTTACTTCAAGAATTAAGTATACAATGACACTTTATTTGTTAATGCACATACTGTAGGTATATTTTACATATGATATCCATAATTACATCATATTATAATATAGTTAAATAATAATATTGATAGACTGAAAACATACATATATGTATTTATAATATATGTATATATATATATTTTATTGCACATAACACAACATAGATATATCATTCGCATTGATTAACAATTAGTAATTCTAAGCTTTACATTATTCTCAAGTTCGAACTATATCAAATTCTCTCTTCATGTTAATTTTTCTTTATTAATTAGTTAATTGATTAATTAGTGACGGCGCGGATCACGTGGCTGATATGCAGAGGTGAAATTAACGTAAGAATAGACTGTTGTTCTTTACATATTATTCGAACGGAAATCCTGTGTGTTTCGGAAAGCCTGCAACTAAAACAATTATTTCTTTATTTTAAACATTCATTCTCTAACATTATTGTCTGACCATAATATTCCTTGCATTACATTACAAATGTTTATTGTTGTGTTTTCAATATTTGTAAACTGTATTGTACATTTTATAATTCTTGATAATTAAAATTATAAAGTTTGTCTTTCGAGTACATAAAAGGAAATTTAATTAATTTGATTAGGATTTAAATCCAATGTTTCTGTCTGAAGTTTTTAACAAAATATGAACAAAACATCAGTGTACAAAGTAACTGAAAGTTTTATATGACTAGAGGGTGATTTGATATGATAAAACACTAAAGTAATATAATATAATACACCTATTTTCCACTAAGATAAAACTACATACTTATAAGCGCCCATTAAATACCACAGATCCTTGAAAAAAACACTGTACCTCTCTACAAGTTAATCACAATATGTTTAAATAAATGTTACCCTATTAAACTCAGTGTATTTACCCATTGTCGTAGGAACGGTGATAGATTGTAGATTTCCTGGGGCACATTCTGTCTCACTTGATTGTCCTCCTGGTTCTCCATAGGTCCGGTGTTGGGTAAACTCCTTGGCGCCGTGAACACGATGTCATTCAGGCCTGCTTGTTGATTTGAACCGAATACCACTTCTTCCGGTGCCGAACCGAAACGTGAGTCCATTCGTTTACCATGACCACCGTAACATGAATGACCAAATGCTTGACATCCACCTGCAACAGCGATTTCACTACTGAAATATACAACTAATATTTCTAAAATTATTTACATGTCAAAACAGTATACAATAAATAATGTAAAGTGTTCATTTGTAATATGTTTTCAATTTAAAATAATACTAAAAATAATACAAGACTTCTGACACTAAATTCTCACCAAATAAAGAACAAGAAAATTTAAACACAAATATCCAACTATCTAAGCCGATATTGAACTATATTATTTGTCAAATATTGATAGGTTTAGCATATAAACCTAATGAACTTTGCGAAAGCCTTAATCGAATTTAATGTTTGTTTAGTAGCAGGTCAATTATTATTGTTCGTAAATCATACGTTTAATCTATTAATTAAACTAGCCAAAGATAAGGAAATTTAATATTAATATTCACCTTGCAATGGCAAAATCCAGGTCTATTTTATAATTTATTATTGTTTAGTATAATATACATATATGCATACATAACATCACGCCTTTCCCATGACTGGGGTAGCAAACCTTTTATTTTACAAACATTCGCCAGTTACATTCTACATAAATCATTTATACATACAGATATAATATGCATGATCTGTAATGGACTAAGTTTTCGCCAGGTATATTATACTAATATAATAATATAGTATGAGGCTGCTAGTGATCATTGTAGTAAAAATTTTAAAATAAAAATGAAAAGTTTCAACAATTTTCTTTTACATTGTTACACGAGAGGGTGTAACCACTTTGGAGACAATGTAGGCAAAAGCTTACTATTTTCCCAGGTTCATATTTTCCATAACCGCATGAATGCTATTTACTAATCCAACTGATAAAGATTCCTGCACGGAGAATGCTCTTTCAATCTGGCAAGGAAATGGCGTCAAGCGTTGCGAATGCACAATGCAAATACTGCTTTTCAATCAGTGTGAATAATGCAAACTTGCTTCTCTCGTTCAATTTAAATGATTGCGAAAGAATAAGAAGAAAAACAGAAATCGCTCCGTCGTTGTAGATTTGACAAACAAGCAAGAATACATACTGAAGGTAGTTTAGAGCAAATCTATTTTGTAATTGTTTGTTGTAATATTTTTTAGCACGAAATCTCATATAACCTTTGTTCTTGATTGTGCTATAATGATATTCTATTTGTTCTTGTGCTGTAGGTATATGTAAAAAGTTATTAAACAAATGTATATGTACTTAATTTAATGGAAAAAATCCAGTGTATACAGAACAGGTGATTAGTATAGCACATATAGAGGATTGTTTTCTGTATTTTTCATTTTGCTCATGTATTCTTACAAGAACGAAACATTTATTTCATCACAGAAATGAACTTAATATAAAAAGCTGTATTTATGAAGCAGATGTGTATGTTTTTAATAAAATATATAATGAAAGATTCGTGCTTCCAAAACAAAAGATTAAGATGACTAAGATAAAAAGTTAATAAACATTTGATTGAAATACAAGGAAAAATAAATGGTCTAGACTGAACAGAAATACATAATATATTGAGTAATTCTGTATCACTTCGGAGAGGACAAATTTTTTATTTCCAAACAATAAAATCCAGCCCAAAAAAGGGAAATTCTATACACAAAATAAATACTCGAGCTATTGTGTGATATTCTTATGCAGTATTATTTATTTTCCTTATTGATTCCATAACCAGGAAACGTCTATATTTACTTTTAAAGTAAACATTTGTAAGCACAAAAGGTCAAACATGATTTATTGTTTTCGGTTTTTTTTTTCTGTTGGGTGGTTTTACATTTTAAATCTTGTACAAATATTAATATTTCTATTTTTCAAACTTTGAGAATAAGTATTTTTCTGTGGAAAAAAACCGAGTATTCATTTATATTTGACTGAAAAAGATTTAATGTATATATTTATAAGTTATGTTAATTTCAGGGAGTTTTATATTCAGATGAAACAGAAACAGAGTAAAATTATATATAAATGTGAATATATGATATGCTGCCATATTCTCTGTGCATAATTAGGTTTTGCCCGCGAGATATTAAACTATTAGTTGTATAATAATGTTCGGTTAATGTGTGAGAACATTGTCTTATGCGTACATCTGCCATACAATTGCCGGCAGATATTTTGTTTTTGCCTTGCATTAATTTGAAACACTTCACTTGTTAGTCTGTTGTATTACATTTGAGCCTCAGTAAATGAACCTATTAGAATAATACGAAACTATTTATCATGTTTAAAACTACGAGAATATTATTGATCTATTTGATTTATCATTAATAGTATTTCATTCCTTATTTAAACTTTTATAAAGTTACCTTTGCATATATTTTTGTAAAACACATTTTCACATATATCAAAACTAAAACCATATATCTCTTCAAACCAGAATCATTACAATGATTTTTGTGTTCACTAATTAAATATCTATTGTGCGAAAAATTTGCTACTAGCATTACTGAATTATACAAATTAAACAGGCTTTTGATATTGTTTTAAAAGGTAACTCAGAAAATTTATTTTCAAATTGTGTTTATTAATACTCGTGCGAGAATAGTTTAAAAAATAATCGCTAGATTATTCCGAACATTAAGATATAATAAAAGCACGTTTACAAACCATTTGTGCAGCAATATGACACGCTTGGAGACTGCAATCTGTATATGCATAACTATCTAGTCTGCACTTTTATTGCAAATGTAAGCAACACACTTACTGTACACAAGGTTTTTGCTTATTGTCCGTTTTGATATTAAAGATGTCACAACAATGTTATATACAACTATATAACTGTGTGTGAGGGTTACAATCTAGCACAATTGTATAAGAAACTGAATTAAACACGACCCCCCGCAAACAGTGTTGATTGCTATTTTCAATTATATAACCTCAACTCGTACTTGTCACAGGTTGATTCACGGCTCCACCATACCGGTACATTGTATGCTTTACGCTAATTGAAACATTGTAAAAAACTATACTTTACACCTTGTCCCGTACAGTTTAATTACACCGCGAGCAATTGACGCGGGACGTTTATGTTGACACAGAATGTTGGAATGAATTTAAAATTAATATACAGTTTATACAGTGACAGGAATAATTTATTCCTAGCCTAAAGTGAACAACAGACATCTGTGCTATTTATAAAATTATATCAATATTTAAATATAATCGATTTAACTGCTTTTCTCATTAACTTCTCTGTAAACGATGAAAGTATTGTGTTAAGGAAATAGTTTTATTGATAAAAAATTCAATATTATGCCTTTAAATATTGTGTAAAAAAATTATTAAACAGATATGTAAATATAGAACATTGTAACCAAAAATATAGATTTTTCTTCAAACTGTTTTAAAGGTAAGTTTCATCAAGATAACATTTGCATCTCATGAAATATGAATGTATGCAAGTATAGGAATTTGAGTAGAATGTTCGAAACTATATTTTAAATATCTGTCGTGATATATCAATAGAAATTATTTAGTTTTAAATCAAATAAATATTAGTTATTAATAATACAAAAAAAAATTAGCAATTTTCCGCATCAACATTTAATATATCCTATATGTCAAACTAATAAAAAATAAAAATCAATTTAGAAATCTCCTCTACAAGTAGTTTACGCGTATCTGAAAATAAATTGAATAAATGTTTATCTGGATAAAACAAAATATAACTATTGTTGTCAGTTTTATTTTAATAATAACAAAAAACCAAGTTGAACAAAGTGAATATGTTATGTTGTTCGATTGTAAAGGAAGATGATTGTAAAAAATATATATAAAGAGCAGTATGTTACAGAATGAAAAAGATAGATGGATGGCTGGATGCATGAATATCAGGTCAACTGTAATGGAAACTAAGTTGCTTCGGCATGAATAGATAGATATGTGCCAGGAATACTTTCACGTACACGTCAATATTCATCTAGAATCTAGATAAACATATGAATGTAGATCGAGCAGAGTCTAGTACAGGTGAATATGATGTGTTTGTTTACCGAGTGGGTGAAGTGCTATTTCATTTCTTTCAGATTCTGTTCTGATTGCCTGTAGAAATGTGTCTCTTCCGGGAAAATTGGATATCTGTCTAGTTGCTTCCGCAACTGGCAGCAACAAATGGAAATATAGTTTTGACATATCCAAAAAGTTTCATAGTTTTGTATATCGGTCAAATGAGGAAATGGTTCGAAATTTTGGTAAAAATATATTCAATGTATATATTTCAATTAAATTTTACAACAATTTTGTATACATTAGTTTTGCATTAATATTCTTACGCAAAAGTATGCATAAAATCATGCATTTTCCATTACTGGTGTATCATGAAAAGTGAAAATACTATTCGAAATTTACTTAAACTATATGTAGATCAATATCTTGACAGATCCGTACTCGTATATATGTATGTAGCAGAGTAGTAGTAAATACCTCTATTGCACTTCCTGTTAACTACAGTGAAGCACTATTCACTACTATTAGGCTTTGGTTACTGTCACCCTCAATGTGTAATACGACATCAGGAATCGAATTTAATCCCTAAACAGCTACTCTAGTTAGTTATCGGTCAACAGTTTGAACTGGACTGTCTAATTCAGATTGAAACACAGGAATATAATATAAATTCGCACATATTTTGTATTCTTTTATTTATGTATGTAATATTATTGCTAACAACTGTGTGGAGTAACTAATGTATTTTTTATTTACAAAACTATGTTTATTAAATGTTGTACATTTATTAAGGATGAAATATGCCAAGTAATATACTATCAGTGCAAATTGCAAGTTTAACACACAATATTAACCCGTATAAACTTACACTACGACAATTTAATTCCCAAACATTAATGAAATTACTTTTAGTGTTAATTTTGATTTGTAGTTATGAAGGGTTTCGGTGTGTAATTGACTTTTATATGTTTAACTTTTGACTATACATCGTTGTTGTAATTGCAAAATTTCAATGTAGAATATTATTTGCTTTATCTTTTTTAAGTATTCTTCGACAAAGTGCTGACCAAAATAGATAGATAACGTTTAGAAAATCTCTGCTCTTGTGATCAAATCAAACTTAGGTTATAATTAAATTAATTTCAAACTAGTTTGGGTAACAAATCCAAAAGTTATAATTGTTTTTCACTGCAGATGCAGCCCGTAATTCACCGATGTCAGGAGGTATTAATTCCTTAAGTTACTTTTTAATTTGTTTCATTGACATTTCTACATTGAACTAAAGTAGCATAACATATTTATTAACTTGATTTAGTTAGGTTATGTTTCCTCTGCAGATAGCAGTGTTTTAATCTGACATTAATCCACGTGAAAGGGGGGCAGGGTGGGGTGAGGTGGGTTACATGTTCTTCTTTTTTCAACGAAAACAAGAATGCTAGAACAAAGTGAGTTTAAAAATTCTGTTTTCAGATCTCATTATTCAAATTTGTGCGTTACTTTCGCAGCGTAGCGAGACGTATTTTTTTTATAAATATATGTTCACCTTTTAAAATGTAATTTACATGGAAGAAGGATTAAGGTGCAGAGAGAGAAAGAGAGAGAGAGAGAATTATACTTTCGTATAGAAAATGTGAACATTGTTGTTAATATAATCACAGTTGTCGAATTATTTACTCGAGATTTAAGTTAACTTGTAACATTAAAACTGTGGCCAGTGGTAATTGTGGTAAGCCTGTAAAATATTGTCTGTTACCATGGCAACACACATCAAACACCACTTCCGTTATTATCGGTAGTGTGGTTCGTGTTTAGTTCCGTACTAATTGCATATTGCATACAAAGTAAAAACTTGTAAATATCCTAAGATATTTTATGGAATGATATTGAAATATGTAGGACAAATATATAACAATATGATACTTATAATAGAATAGGAAAGAGAAGTGGATTGCTTGAGCTGTATTTACTTGTGTACATGCATTTTTCACAAGAGGATAACAGTCAGTCAAGTGTAACATGATCGGTAACGCAGTTTTCTGCATCAAATAACAGTTTACGCCTGGTTTCTTGACGTTTGATTTCGTTTGATGTCAAATTACGTGCACACCAGACACGTCAACATTTGGTAAATAAAGAAAACCAACTGAATCATATTTTTATGAATTTCTCTGGTACTGAAAGTACTTTATTTATACATAAGAGTAAAAATTCACATGTAATTCTTATTCCAAGTTCCTTGAAGTAGGATTAACTTTAATCTCGGCTCAAAATCAACAATATCAAAGTGAAACTATGTTGGTTATTTGTTAAATAACATTAATGCTACTTGATTCATGGATTTAAGTTCAAGTTTGTCCCGGAAACCTAGCATTAATGGTACACAAGTTAATATTATGAATAATCAGTTGTTTGCGAATTTCATTGGCTTAATGTTAATTCCTACAGTGTTCCGATTTTGTGAAATATTTTATTAAACGAAACTAAATATAATTCAATATAAATATTATTATCTAACACAAAAATCATGTTAATATACGAAATACTTATGAGACAATACAGGAACGTTGTTATATTTAGTGCAATACATTTAAAAAATAGGAAAAACTTATAAGAATCTATTAATACGATATTGGTGTCCTCATCTCGTAGCAAATGCTTGAACTACATTTAATTGTACCGTCAATTATGATTTAATGAGATTATTATTTGCACTTCTTTACCTGCAATCGTACGTGTTAAAAATAAATGTAATGCCAATTATGATTTAATGAGATTAAAACCCTAACAGTTCTTAATCCTTATTCGTTCGTGTTAAAATTTAATTAAATGCCAATTATTTCCTTAGAATTATATTAAATGTACAGGGATATTTTGTATTATTTAAACGAACAAATCAATGTGAAAATCAGCAGAAATAAATATGAATTTGCCTCTGAACATGTGTGAATACTGTATGCTTTTATACCAGTACATACGTATGTATGTATTGTAGAAAAAACTCACCATGTTCAAAAGATTTTTTGGTAGATATATTCAAAGTAATTTAGTTTCAGCTCAACAAATAGTATCGTTATGAATTGAACATTAATATGTATGTATTGCATAGCAAGTTGTTACACTATATATATCAGAAGGAAAACGGTGCCATTTACAATTGTATATTGTTGAAAAGGTCATATTATGTGCGGCTCATTACCTTTGCGGAAAATTCTGCAACAAAATGAAAAAAAAAAACTTGTACGTTTGCGGGACACAAAGGGCGCGAGAAGTATGAAACGTACAACGTACTTTTTTGTGCGTTGTTGTGTCGGGGAAAAGCAAAATATCAACAACTATCTTATGCGTTGGAATTCTTTTGCAAGCAGTAATATACCGGGTGTTTCTATTGAAAATTACTAAAATATATGTATAACATTGTGGTAGTTTAAAGATGATAATGCCACAAGAATATTAACAATTAAATGAACAATATTTAACAACAATAAGTACATACTTGTATACATAATATTAAAGTATAAAATATACATGTTAGTTAATATTTAAATAAATGCAAATAATATTCTATTTTATTCCACCGCCTGCTTGTGTGTGTTTATGCTGTATTATTTCGAATTATGAAGGGGTTAATATTGTTATTCCGGTTACGTTGCAGCGTAGCTACACTGCTAATTAAGACACGTAGTTTTACGCCGCCCTCTGCTGTTACGCCATCCGCAACAATTATATGTTAACGTTATAAATTTTAAATAAAATCATCATATCAAAGCAGACGTTGCCAGTATAAACGTCATGGTATATTTTATAATATTTTTACGAAACTTCAGTTATCTTTCGTAAGATCATGAATAAAAAGTACAAACATTGTTATAAATACATTATTTGTACTGTAACGAGTAATTAGAATATTGTCCAGGGACAAATTATTCAGGGGAGGATGGAATATAGCCCCTGGGCAGTCTTTGGCCTACCCCCTTTTTTGGCCTCACAAATTCACATGATTCTCAATATTAAACGTCAACGCTCAAAGTCAATTCAAGAAACTATTAATGTATTAGTTCATTTTAAATATGCACCAAGCAATTTTGTTAATGTCAATTAAACTGGACTCAAATAGAAAATTTAAACGGAATTTTCAACTACGGACAAATAATTACATAAAAAAAAAACTTTCGTGAAAACAAACTTTTTAAAAACATTCTCCATGTTTTAGTTTCAAAGTTTGTATGAACCGCACTAGCAGTGTAATGTTGAGAACTGACATACATACATACGTAGATGTAACGTAACGTAGCGGTGTGCAAGTATTTACTTGAAAATAAATATCTGTTGACACATTCAAAGCGCTTTGATTTTGTTGCAATTTGTCAACATGGGCTAACAAATATTCATACGTAAATTATTTACATATGTGGTTAATTTACAATTTAGATTCAACTGATTTTGTATATATATATATATATA
>JAGJTL010000054.1:2239814-2257467 GCA_022063505.1 Calosoma granatense
TTTGTTGTGCTATTTCTCCTGTTGAATCTGCCCTAGTTCCGGCCCTGATTGCAAGACTTTTTAAATATTTACTTCCTTCATAAATATAATAGACAATACTTTTATTTACTAACTACAAGCACCGGATATACTTGCAATAAATAAGTACAAATTGTATCTTTGAATGGTTAGTAACAATACCGTCGCATTAAGTTCCAGATAATTAAACCAACTGATGTCGTTACTGCAAATTGCCCGGTTAGTGATTCAATTCTTGTTACAAATCAATCATAATGAATTCATCATTTGTATCGGTGCTCAATAGAAATGTTTAACGATAGTTTGTGTCACGTAAATGATCTCATTAAATAAATTATTCTCATTACGAGAGGTAAATCGATAGATAAAATTGTCTCTTTCTTATTTGCTGGAAATGATTTGTATTTGATAATTTCAGTGACCGATCACATTATGTCTAATTCCGTATTAGAACAACGCAGGTCCGGCCGAAAATATACATTGTATCCGAGAAAAGGAAGAAGAGAAGAGGCTACAGTGTATGTAGGATTCGCAAGTGATCCGTTTGGACCTTCAACAAGATTTATCCCAGAAGGAAATCAGTATGTACACAGTTCTTACAGAAATATTATTGTAACTAATCTATCTCTTCTGCAAATCTATCTTAATTATTTACCATTTACAATAAGATTGTCTGATGAATTATTTGTTAGTGAAATAAACCTACAGTTTTAGACACATATTACTTACAGATAATCCAATATATTATCCATGCATACACGTACATATATGCTAATATATTTGAAAGATAAAAATTTCGCCAGACATTTCATTTTCACTGCACGAATTCTTACGTAATAGTGTATTTTAGCGTGAGACAATCTTGTTGCAGAATACGCCAACGAATTATTAACATCTGTATGTACTTGCAATTAAAAGTACTTATTATATATTCCACATGCAATGCCAATGCATTTCCAAACATGATAGTTTCATGCTAACCACACGCGTTGGATTTATACATTATATTAAACGTTTATAACCCGAGATTAAACTGCTACTAATATTATTAACGTTAATTAATATTAACGACTAAATATAAATGTTGACATATATTTTCTATATTATTTCATTTACACTTTTCAACACACAAAATTTGCACACACAACCACAAAGTATAAAACTCTAGGCAAGTCTATGTAACATTATTGATAATAATTGTTGAAAGCAAGTGAAACTACTTTTTTACAGTTTTGTTGCTAATATAGTTAGCGTGTACGTGTCTATTTTTTTTTTCTGCTACACCGTAAAATATTTATTTACATATTTTTTAATTGCTTGAAACGAATATAAATATTTGTTATTTATATTATAAATTGCATAATTAGTTTGTACATATCAGAGCAATTTAATTTTATTTAATAAATGTGTATATTTATTAAATTCACTAAAAAACGAGCAATTATTAGACAATATTTAACTAGAATTATTTGAATTATGAATAATTTATTATTTGTTTTTTCAATGTTTTTCATAGTTTGGCTTAAATATATTAAAATGTGTGTCATTTTGTATTTTTCCTTAAATATTCCAGATAAAAAGCAAGTAATATGACTATATGTTCTAAGCTTTTTTTCTTGTATATATATAGTGAAAAAATAGATTGTTCAAATATACATATTTCTGTCAAACAAATTCTGAAATGAAATTTATTTAGTGACCCTTTACTATGCTTGGGGCTGTTGCCCTTTCGGCCCACGTACGTACACCACTGCCTACGCACACTGTTTATATTTAACAAAAATAATACATGAGCAAAATATTAAATATGACATCAACATTATAAAATATAATTCTTTGATTTCAACAACTAATACATAATTGAAGGTAACATTAAATTAGAATATTTTTTTAAATATAACATTCTTATAAAAAGAAATAATGACAAATATCTGATGTCATACACATATATGGATGATCATTTTTCAAGCATATGTTTGCCTAAAACAATTTCTAACAAATTTAGATTATTTTTTCACTTTCTATATATAACATACGGGTTTCGAAGAATACTTTCAATTTTCGGGGCAATATGACAAAAACGTACCAAATGTTCTAAGTAATACATTTTCTTGTTTCACTGTCATTATTCTCGTTTTTACCGCAATCATTATTTGAAACAAAATTAAATAATTATGGCAAGTTTTCTTTTGATAATAAATCTTAAATTCCAACATCCGTATATAACACTGACACATATATATTTTTTCTGTTATTCCGACAATGAGAAAGTGATATTTATAGTTTCTAATTTTTGTCAAAATTTTACAAAAAAAAAAAAAATTCTATTGTGCCAATAGTAACAGTTTTTTTTATTTTAGCGGACAAATTAATTAATGAAAGGTTACAGCCGTAATATGAATCATTTCGATTTGGAAAAATACATTTAAAATATTGTTGTTAATCTTGTCAATTTCATTTGTGATGTGTTGCTGTCAGTGTCAATTATTCGTCATGGCTTATATATCGTATTTCATGGATTTGTTGTTGTTGTTGTTGTTGTTGTTGATCTGTACATTGTAATAAAAATGTATGACACTCCATGTAAATATCGAACACATTTTTCAAATAATTAGGTTACTGCGCGTAAATCCGGAAAAATTTTGCGCACTAAATGAACTACGGATTAAAACAGCTACTAGTATAAGTCTGTATCCTAAAATGAGAGTAATTTTTATTCGAATTACATCTGAATCCAACTCTGGTCGTTAATACACAGAAATATTAACAAAATTCGTTGACACTAATTCTAGCGTGTGCGTCACTTAAAAACAAAACGTTCTTAATGATGTATGTTTAATTGCAGCGAGTTTATCAAACTATTTCGCGTAATTGTCGCTTTGTTCTTACGCATAATTAAACAAGACACTTTCTTCTCGGTAGAGTTTGTCCTGCGTTCCCACCCCTTCACCCTCTTCGCTGGATAACAATTATGTGTCGCATATAGCGGTTCTTTTCCATTTCAATATAGCACCAAGGTCATTACGCGGAGTACGCGATGTCAGTGAACAGATAAGGCATTGTCCGCGCGTGTTGTGTTTTGCTCGCATGATTTTTCAACAAAGTCCTCGTCGTCTATTCTAGTGTTTAGTACACACAGTTTTGTCACAATAGTACACATGCCACGCTAACCTAACTAACTAACATGTCACGTGTGTACTTGACATTGCAAAAGTGAAAGTTACACAGAATTAAATTCTCTCTCGCGTGCACGATTTTCTGTGTGTAAATTTTGGTGAGAAAACAACAGATTTTTGACTTTTGTACCGGCGGAAATGAAAATTAATTAGTACTGAATAGTACTATTAAAACATACCAAGCTAGTAGGACGTAGGTTTAATTTAAATCTACGAATGAAAACAAACAATATATTGAATCTGTTTAGTAACATTTTAAACTTTGCCCTATAAAATTTAGCACATATTATTATCAAGTTTTAAAATGTGGCACATTGGTAATTGTTAAATTTAATTTTTACAGAATGCAGAATATATCTTTTCCATTTCCATCACACTTGCCACGGCCAAGTTATGATGAAAATGCTGTCGACACTGGACAAACTGAGTTGAGAGTTAAAGACACGGAATCTCGATCAAAGCGAGGAGTATTTCAATTGTACAACATGGTCAAATGTGCAACAGGATGTAATCCACTGTCGTACAAAGGATACGGCTGTTACTGTGGATTTCTGGGTTCAGGACATGCAGTAGATGGCATAGACAGGTACAAATAACTATTTTATAATCTGTAATAATTTAACACTGATGTGCGGAAAGACGTTAAAAATCATATTATTCCGAGAAACTGGGATATAGAGTTCATGTATTTATTTATTATACATTTAGAATTAAAGTTAAGCATTATTTTTATGCATCCAACTTGCATAAAAATCTCGTGTAATCCAAATTTGCTCAAATGGAACCAAAAAGCAATAATTTACGTTATACAGACAACCGACGATTATATATTTTACTCCTTTGTATGAAAGTCGCGTATTTCTAAATTTTTCCTTGGTGTACAAAATTACACATTCGGACATGTGGAGAATCTAATGTATTACTTTAATTAAATTTCTTTTCCGAAACCTGCAAAATAACACTCCCTCTCTTTTAGGAAACAAAAAATGTATTATATAAAGATAAAATATGAATAATACAAGCCTTTACAACATAAAACTTGATCGGTATGGCAAATAACTATAAAACTATATACAAACATTCCTATATTTGTGCTTGATATAGTACAAAAATATATGAAAAAACCTAGCAGAATCTACTAAAACGATATTGATGTCCCCATCTTTTAGCAATTGCTTGAACTACATTAAATTCAACCCTCAAATAATATTTAATGCGATTATCATTGGCAATTTGTGATTATTATTTTACTAAAGTATTATACATAGAACATTGGGTAGTTCAATATTTTTTCTGCTTCTAATTATTTTTATTAATAACGTTTTTCCTTTGCCGACAATGGCACAAATACAACCCTTCTGTTTCGAACAACGAATAAATAAAATTATTTGAATTCACCTCTTTATGTAAATAACAATATACAAATCAGCTTACCACTGCAAACAATACACAATTAACAACGATTTTCCTAAGAATATATAACAGCTTTCTATTATCGAATACGTATAGCCCTGTTCTGTTTTGCATTTCTCTATTGTTCTTTTAAACAATGAATATTTCTCTCTGGCTGCTGAAATAAAACTATCTTTTATTATCAATATACGACCCGTGTGCATTCATTTGAGTGAATATGTGGTACGTATGCTGAAAGAAATGTGCACAATTTCCATAATGTGTACTATGTATGTTTGCTAGATTTCCACGCAACATTATCCATTAGCATATTATACGTCGTACAGTCGGAAAATGTTTTAACGAAATGACACTGTGTTATCTGTATAAAGTTCATTTTTTAAAACAATAAACCAGACAAATCTCATTTTCACTCGCTGGCTCATATAAAAATTTATTTATCCGATGTGAATAATAATTAAATAGTCATTTAATGAGAGTATATATCACTATTTTATATGAAAAAATTTAAAAAACACATGGTTATCTGTGGTATTATATTTGATTTTTGATATATAATTATGAAATAGCTCTGTTTCTTTTTGACGTAATTTTGTAAAAACATCAACTGTGTTGTCACTGAAGGATAGCCCTGCGTTTAAATATTTGTTAAAATGTTTCAGATGCTGCAAAAAGCATGATTGGTGCTATGACAACGCGAGATGTCCACCGTTTTTCGAGTATCTAGTTCCATATTTATGGAAATGCTACAAAAATCGTCCACTTTGTGGTAAGTATTTACATGAAGAATATAAACGCGGATATATATGCAATTTAACAACATAATATATCTTCAATTCAGAGTACACTCAAAATCAAAAAGAGACTTCTTTCCTATTTTTCCTAGCGAGAAACACTTGACGTTTGTCGAATAACTATGTAAACCATATTATCAAAACGACATTATGAACCACTATATTAGCTGACAATATATACAATACAAAAGTATTTGCATGTCAACCCAGAATGTATGTGTGTGACGTGAGTTGCATAGATCACCAAAACACACAGCTAGTTCTCTTTATAAAACCTATGTATATTATACGTAGTGAACACATACATACTTTTCTGGAGAATGACTCGTTATTTTCATCTGTTGCAGCAATTGATCATGGTGATTGGGGCGGACCCAATTCTTGTGCCCGAAGACTCTGTGAATGTGACAGAGTGCTCTCAGAATGTTTAAGCAGATACACGTGCCCCAGGTCCAGAGCGCTCTGTCATTCTTCTCCGTGGAGACTTTTACAAAACGCCTTCATGATCTTCTAGAACAAATTGGTCGAAATAATATAAATAATTTTACCGGTATATTCAGGAAATATCGGAAAAATTTAGACAAATTTTATCAAACGCATGTATATTATATTATTTTAGTTTCAAGTGGAACAAATAAATGTATGAATTTTATAAATTTGACCAAATAAATACTAATATTAATCCATACTTATTGTGCTATTTATTTTCGTTTTTTTAAATAAAATTTGGAAATAAACAATTGGGAAACTTTACTGTTGACAAGAAACGGTTTGAACAGGTTTGAACAACTATATAATTTTCGCGAACTGTCAAATTATTTCCACTGCGCAAGCGCACGGTAGCGTGTATAATAATGGCGCGTTGAAATTTCATGTGTTTTGAAAAGTTGAAAGTCATGTTAATTTTGTAAAATTCTGTGTCATTTACAGTCTTATCAGTTGTAGAAATCTCTGTGAGCTAGTGCAACAGTAATTAATAAAATTCAATATCAATTATGGCTAATCGCGAAGCATGGTGTGCTGACAAATTGTCAAAGCTTCTTAACGAAGATCTCAGAATTTCTACTTTAACCGAAATAAAGGAGCATTTCTCAGCTATATCTCAAGATGAAGCTAACGAAACTGCAAATCTGTTACAGTTACCAATGGTGTTTGACTGCTTGAATGATTCTAAAAGGTACGAATCATGTATAACCTATAATTCAGCAATATGTTTACCAGTATAATTTTGTTCCAGTGAGCAAATTGATCTTGCCTGCGAAGTGTTATCACTGTGTATGTCAAGTCTCTCATTAGGGCAAAGCACTAACCAATATGGAGCATCACTTGAACGTGCCTTGTCTCATCCCTCAGCAAATGTCAAAATAATGGCATTGAAAGAAATATTCAGAACAGCTTCCAATCCAGAATTAGTTTTCCAGCTTAGTAGACAGGTGCCTTTAATTACTGCTCTGATTGTCTGCGTGGGAGATGATGAAATAGCAGTTGCTAAAAAAGCTGCAGATATATTAGTTTTGATTGGCAAAACTAAAGATGGAATAAGGCAATTAATGTGTTCACAGCAAAGAGAGGTGTTTTCTCAAACGATTGCTATCAGTGATGTAGTGAGATTTAGAGTTTATGAGGTACAGTTTCATAAAATACAACGGACAATTTCTAAATTAAATTTCTAAATTATCTGTTCAGATTGTCGTTAATATTGCAAGAGATTCAAAAGATTCACTACAAAGTTTGGTACAGTCTGGTCTTATATTTTCTTTAATATCAGAACTAGACAACGATGATGTACTACTCAAGTTAAATGTGTTGGAATTGTTGTCGGATTTGGGAACTTCCGAACATGGGCTAAGTTTTCTTGACATACAGGGAGTTATTCAGAAAATAAGTCTTACTTTGACAACGGTTAATGAGGATCCGCTGGCGAATCTGATACTTCCAGGTAGAACATAAACTAAACAATATGAACTAGTGTCATTCGTGCTTGCAATGATAACATTATTATATCTATAGGTCTGTTAAAGTTCTTTGGTAACGTTGCACATTGGAAACCAATGGAAACACAGTGCCAGTATCCGGATGCATTTAATATTTTACTAGATGTTATAAATACTGGAGATTTGTCCACTGTGGGTGTAGCATATGATACTTTAGGTCACATTGCCTCAACTAGCGTTGGAAAATGTGCTTTACAGAAATTAGGTAATACCTGTATGTGTGCAAAGATCAACTTGCTAAACATAATATTCTATTCTGTTATTTATTAGAACAGCGATTGTTTTCAACACTAAAGATAATCGGTACTCAGCTAGCAATGTTACCAACGGAACTACGTGTTCGAGGCATAAATTGCATTGAAAATATGATTAGAGTCGATGTAAAGGATCAAAATAACAATATTTGTTCGCTAGTGGAAAGTTGGTTCTCCGCGTTGTGTGATGAACCTGTCAGTGTGTTTGTTAAATATGCGCAAAATCCGTTCATCGAGACACGTTGCGCAGGTCTGGGCGTTTTACATGCATTGTCTGAGCAACAATGGGGCCAGGAACTTATTAAAAACTGTCCAGGTATGGCACAAATTTGTAACATAACATTTTTATCACATACTGACATTTGAAACAAACTATTGCTCACAAGCAACGTATAATACTGCAGATATGATTGACGGTTATTTACAGGTTTAATCGAGTTTCTCTTGGACAGACGCATCGAACCAGCGAAAGAGTCAAAAGAAATCAAGTACGCTATTGTTAAAGCCTTGTCCACAAGTGCTATATTCAGTGAGAATACATTGCTTCAGTTGCAACAGTTTGTAAAGGAAGGACCATTCTATGTACAGGCTGTGACAGAAGTGGCCATTGAAGGCAGTTCTTAATGATATGATGCAAATTTATTTGACCAATTTATTATTAAGTACCTTTAAGTTTGTTGTATTAATCAGTTTTATCTTTTTAATATGATCAAAATAACAGTATGTTGTTATATCGCTGTGTTCTTCTGTCAAATGTAAATCAAATAACCTAATGTTTCTACTTATAAATCTGTAATAATTTACACACATGAAGTGTGCAAAATATATAATGTATTTATAAGCAATCTTAATAAATATTTGACAGATATAATATTTAATTTTTATCTTTTGTATTGACACCTATCATTGACAACTAATATATAATTTTTTTAAATACGTATGTAGTTATAATTTGTACAATAGCAAACGTATAATATGCATACGTACAATTACAATATATTAAATGAAATATAAAACTCCATACCTTTTTATAATAAATAATCCATTAGTTTTGATAGTTCAGTTAATATTTAATAACGCACAATAATGTTTTGATTTTAATAGTATGCACTTTGAGAATTATTATTCAGTCTTCTAACACTTGCAAGCATATTGTTGCTATAAATAAACATTGTTCAGTATTAAACACACAAAAACACGTCTACACTGCACAGAGGTTTACAATAAACTAAACATGCTACCAATAATGACAGTTGATTAATTAATTATATCATTTACGTAAACGGATCACGTTACATAATACTAAAAGAACATTAAACCATAATTAATTTTTGCTTTATTTGCAATACAAATTCATTTTAATACATAATAAATAAAAAAATACACTTACATACGCACATGCATGTATGATTTAAACCTATGTCAGTAATATTGATTTGTTGAACACAAATATCTATAAATATTTGTCGGTATCGTATCGAGAATCAGTAAATTTAATTACTTTACACTAAATATGTATATCTTATAGGTACATTTCGATTGTATGGACATAAGGGATATTTATCTTAAAAGCAACCATTCCGAATCTGTTTCGTGATTGTGCTGTTAATATTTAGTTAAATATAAGCACCGTTCATACATCGATAGTTAATACTAGAACACGGTAACAAGTAAATCTCATTGAAGAGTCTTTTGCACAAAATTTCAAACACTAGTTAGTGCGATTTTTTCGCCTTGAACTGGGTCAGAATTTTCAACATTGTGACTACGGGTGCTTCGAATGCCAGTGAAATGATGAACGATAATACATACGATGCGACGACTTGTCCAAGGAACATAATTGCCATTGTTTCCTTTCCCAAATGTAATGGAGAGTCCATACTCATTGTCATGCCACGGAGAACGAGCGGGTGAATTAAGTACGCGCAGTAAGTGACACGACTGAACGGATATAATATCGACGCGGATAATATTGAGTTAACATATCCTGAAATAAAAAATATAGCAATATAATCACTTGAAAGAAATCTGTGATCAATGAATTATGTATATTTGATTTTAAATGTATCTGTTATTTACATACACGACATTATGCTTTTCCCATTACTGAGTTCGCAGACCTTTCTATTGTTTGTCATGTTACTAATTTAAGAAATTTAGTTTTTTATTCGTCATATTTCGTATTTAAGAAATGTGTCTTGTAGAGAGTTTGCGGTATCTCTGTTCTTAGCTATGTAAGTACTAATATGTATATTGGACTACGTATAATTCTGTATCTACCTCCATAACCTGTTGAACAGGCTACTACAATCCATGCCAGTCCTACTGCCCATGCTGTATGACTCAACGAACTATACGCGGCACCAGCAACGGGACTCAAATCAGCCTCATACAAACCGTAAACTAACGACATTAGAACTGCTATAGATCCTAACCATCCAACCAGAACTGTTAACTATAATAACCACAAAATTTAAACACATTAATGGGTTTCCTACGCCAAATTAAAACGTTATTACTTTGGACATTTGTATTCTACAATTTGTCTTAAACAACAACCAGCCAATTGCCATTCCAACCAAGTAAGGACCCAGTCTTGTCCATGGTTTATCGTAGATCTTGTCAAACAATGCCAGTGGATCATCAGTACTGGGCATGTGACTGTTTATAAACGCAATATACCCGGTTGTGGACCAGGAACTGACCATTAATACCACTAAAAGAACACTGGCAGTTTTGAAATAACTGAAACATAGTGCATGTTTGAAATAATTGTTAAATAATGTTATATTCAATTTTTAATAATAAGTTGATATTTAAAAAGAGACTTACCTGTTTGCTAAAATCAATATAATAGCACCAACAATATAAAATTGTGTATCATCTGCCAAATACCAACTCCATAACATACACTAAAATATTTTATGCAAAAATTAACATTCGTTCCGTAAAACATATAACAAAATTGTTGTTGCTTTAAAACAATACAACTTATTGAGATATATACCATTTGTTCAACGGGAAACAACGTGTTAATATACAACACATTTCTCCACCAATAATTCGGACAATTCACATGATCCATCGTCGGTGGTTCGAATATAGAATTATAATTAAACCATTTCATGCATATTTCAACGACTCCCAACACATATAAATATGGAGCAGTCAGCCTGATGAGATAATATTCATATACAATATCCTTTAATGCAGTTCGTATCTGTGGTCAATATATCCACACATATAACTTGCGCTTACCTTGCGAACCTGTATGATAATAATCCTATAAAATGCAAAAATCCAGCTGTGAATCCTTTAGATCCTTGTGTAAGGGCTTCCAGTTTTCCTTTGGCATTGGTTCTAAAGTACAAGAAGGACACTAACAGTCCACTGATAAAGAAGAATGTATCAACACTAAATGCTCCGTTTGTAACAGTTTGGAAAAAGAATTCCTTTTCAACTAATTTTCTAAAGTCCATATTATCTGTAATAATATCCAATGGCTAAAATATGATCTTTTACTTTCTTATACATAGTATAAAAGATAGTATTGTTTCATTTTGTGTTATAATTGTACCTGAATATTTGAAAGCAACAATGCAAGTATGGCCTAAAATTACCCACGCCATAGAAATGGATCGTAGTCCATGTATAGCTGAAATGGTATCGCTTCCAACAGATTTATCACAGATTTGTTTAAAGTTTATTCTTATGGAGAACGAAAGTAGTATATCGGATAATACTTTTGTTATATCTGTCAGATGGGAATTGTTAAATATTATTCATGAACAAATAAACATATTGTTCTTGTGCAGTTGATTACTTACCTGGATTGCCATCTTCTTCTGGTTCAGCTGAAGTTTCTCCTATTCCTTCTTCTGTCATTGATACGTTATTATTAACGACATACATAGAACTTTTTCCTGCACGCATATTCAAAAATATATCAATGTGTTTGTAACAAACAAATAAACACTAAAGTAAATAATATATGAGATATTCTAAGACTTTAGTACTGGAAGCAAATCTAAATAGAATTAAAGTGATAAAACTGCATTCCAAATATGAAATATAAACCAGTATTTAGCACCCTAGGTAACTGGGAATCTCAAATATGCCGTTTTAATTAAAAACTGTATTCTATCTTCTGTAAAATAATTACCGTTCGTCATTTTAGTACCAGGAATATTGATATCCAGTTTAACATGTTTGGGATTTGTCAAATCGTATGTAGTACAGTTCAGTGTCATCTTTTTCTTCTCCTTTTCCTTTTGAAGATACAAATCGTAACATGTTCCAGCGAAAAGCATGAATGTAACAGCGATTGTAGTTCCGCTAAAATGATTTATAACTTAGATATAACAATCAATCAAATATTATCGAATCTACCCAGTTATGGGGGACAGGTAAGCAACGTAGTTTCACTCCAATATTATTAATCTGAATGCGAGATTTAAGTTTGGGTAATGTTAAAAAGTTACCATAGAATCCTAAATGTAGCATCATCCCACATATTGTAATACTGATTATGTGATCGGACACTCAACACTTGTAATTTCGCTCGTCCGCCAGTTTCTGCAGTTTTCTCCATCAACTTTTGGACATCCCTGTCGGAGCAAATCCTTGGCAGACACAGACCTATGTTTACATTATTCTCCTATAAAGATATAAATTGTTCAGTTACATAAACATTTATTGCTATACGCTAAAATCTCTCAAAGATGTTTGAATTCGTTTCAGTAATAAAACTGTTAATAGTTGATTGATGGTCTTGTTGTTTACCTGAGACGTAAATGCTGTAATGTTCACGTTCATTTTGAGCATGTAAAACGCTACTGGAAAGGGTAAATTATGATCTTGTTCCAAAGGACCGGGATTGTAACCCACAAAAGAACTCGGTGATGGAGTTGTACTAAGACTAGCACGTGCATCGCGCTGTTTTCTTGTAGCATTTGCAGGGATCGAATGATCAAGAATCTAGAAAATACATTTAAAGTACTCAAAAACAAAGTTTAACATTACAAAATACAAAGTTTCTATTTTTACATATCTATATTACAAGCAGTGATAATATCTTTATATTTTATAAGTATATTTAGAGTTTTTTTGTATATATTAACGTCATAAACATTTAGAAATGTAGTATTACAAACATTCCAACAAAAAATATTTCTTAAAATTGCATTTGCAATTCACCCACTTTGCTGTTTTTATCTGACTTTAAATGTCAATAGTTGTACAAAACATTAGTTACTTCAAGTATGAGTTGCATAAATTATAATTAAATAACAATAATAATTTATGCAATGCAGAAGTGAGTGTCAACTAGCAATGAACTTGGTACACATATCTAATGAATGCATAATTTAATATCATTCTATAATCTAACATTTCTGCAATCTAGAAACCAAGGTCCACGGTAATGACATAGGACATAATATATAACATTATAAGAAACTATGAAACAATTTAATCTATTTGTAAACTAGTTTTCTATAAATCGATCCATGCAGTTACTATCGTGCATTCTGTATATTTGTATTTATTGTAATCTGAAGTAGAATTTAATGTATGATTACCGGAGATGATTGCCTGCTTGTCGCGCTGATTTTCTTATTGTCTGGAGCAATATTTTCACAAAGAGTCCTGGAGCCGGTCCAGTAATGATTTCCCCAGTACCATCCTGTAGTATAACGTCCACTTGCATCGTCCACTAAAAAACAAAATGTTCATCAATTGTTGTGAGAGCTGAAAGAACTATTTATACAATTATGTGCAAGAATAAACTCATTAAGTATACAAAATAATCGCAGAAAGATTGCAATCTAAAATAACCTTCAAAATTATCTAAATTAAATACCGGAACACAAAAATTTCGCCCAACTTTTATATCCAACAATTATAGCGTATAAAATTCTAGAAACTCACATCCGCCAAGCACTACCAGTATTTTCTCTGTGGATTTTTATTAAAACCCGTTACAAGTTAGATGTAGAATATGGTTTTATATAACTTTAATTTAGCACGGAATTCCTACATTGAGAAATCTCGTTTTCAATTACTCGGCGTCATTTTGAGAGAAAGAGTATATGTGTTGTCACAATTAGATATATGTACTATATCCTGATTTGAAATATGTAGACAAGAAAGCGAAATCAAACATAAAAACAAGTAGAAACAATATTTATTCTTTAAACAGACAAGGAAAAGTAATAATTCATTTCTGTTAATATGTGCTTTCAAATTGGAGGTCAACAATTCGATAATAAAAAAAATATTAGAACGGTTTACGAACCTCTATGTCCGTACCAGGTTATTATCCTTGCTCTCCTTTACCGAAAAAAGTTATCAAGGTCTGTACTATTACTTCCGTAACTTAATTGATTCAATTTTTTTTTCATTGCCTCTATGCAAAAGATATTTATTGTATTGTGAGTAAAAATGTAGATATGTTATATCATCCAGTAATTTATCAGGGAAACACAAAACAGTTTCTCTGCGCGTGCAAGTTGTTGCACAATACTTTCATCTGCATCGACCAGATGACCCACTAAAGATGCTAGTGGTATCAATACTCTTACATGCTTCTGAGATCCGTTACAGTAATCACTTTCTCCATCTGTCCTTCTGTACCGATCAACGTTGTAGGTCTTAGCATTTGCAAGGATACCAACATAATTATTGCACACGCAACAACTTCTTGCTAAAGCAATGAATAACAAATACTATTTGCCGAAATGACTACACATTCCATTTATATTCTTTCGTACAGAACAAGACTGTTAAATGTCAAAAAAATGCAACGTTAACAGAACGTGGTTGAATATTATTCACAATGAGTAAATGTCAAAATCCGCTATCACCTTGCGAGTTAAATTGTTACTTTCAAGGGTAAAAAATTAAACAAAAAATAGGTCAGAAACACTTCTATTTTCCTCCAAGTAATTTAAAATATCAAAATTATTTATTTTAATTTAATTTACACACATGCACAAACTAATAAATAGTACAATTCATAGTTCTATATTCCATTCGTAATATACGTTAATGTATTTTATGTCTAAAATCTAATAAGAACACAGGCCATTTCTAACATCGCACACCAGAAATGGTAATCGAAATGTGTGTGCTCATCATGTATGTACGTGTTAAATTGATAAAACGTGTTGTATTTACGCTTTCACAATATACAAACATTATACAAAACAAAATTAGGTGATCTACTTACAAATAAAATTATATCAGGTTACTGTCTTGCTCGCTAGTTGAAATCTCTATCCTATTTCTCCCTATAATTCTGATATAACGTTATATCATATACGGTTATTATAATTATTATAAAAGCGAAGGACTTTCTTTAAATAACCATTAATCCTGTTCATACATGCATCATACATACACTCATGAATGAGGATTATTATTGAAACATACTAATTATTTACCATAACTTCCTCAATGAATACGCATCTTTATTAAACATATACTTATAGACATATGTTTATTATTTAGCATTATGCAACAGAATATTGCAATATGAACATGACTCAAAACAATAATAATAAATAAGTCATCTTCCTTTACGAGAAATGTTTCCCATTTTAGATATATATTGTTAATTTGATATTTTCGTTATTTGAATTCAGAATAAGATTGTTCTTTTTACAAAGAAACTATTTCCGAGACAATTTCAGCTGTTAACCGTAACCAACAATCATGCAATAACAACCGTTGTGAAACAACTTAATCGTATGACCATGTTTACGTCGACGACATGCATACTACTTGACGTTTTTCTTCTTCGTTTGACATCAAGTCAACCATTTATATTTGTACCGTTGTACTGGTATTTCGTGTGTGCGATTTTTATTGCAGTTTCTATGAGTGTAACTATTATTATGCCACTTTCACTCCTATTGGAACGGGAAGTACAATTGTTCATTTACCTCGCTGATCATTAATGATTTACTTAAAATAATTTGATTTTCTATAACACACATGTTCTCCGCAGGATTACGATATATATTTTATACCCGTATGTAATATGTTAATTACAACAGTAAACATATTGTTGAATAATGCAAATTTTAGTTTAATGTATTTTTTAAAGTAAACAAAATGTAAATTATTTATAAGACTACGAAGATTTGCATCTGATTCTAGAAATAATGTTTACGTAACTATTTTGCAGTATTAAGGTAATGCAGAAGAGTGGCAAAACATATTTTATTATTGAAATAAATAGCAAAATTGTTTTATAGCAAACTACCAGATTTTTCAATGTAGTTGACAACAAATCTACGCCATATGCACCGAAATCAAAAGATTAACAAAGACTTTTTAAATATACAAAGAAGATCTAACCACTTTCATTTTCAAGGAGAAAAATACAAAAGCCTCTCAATGTTATTTAAAAAAATTTACATAATTTTTGCAACTGTCAAAACTAATACGATACACATGACTTTCTTTTGTCTCACAGAAACATTTCATTGTTTTTTCTGAAGGTGATAAAACTTTGTCATTATCGTATATACATAATGGTTGTTAAGAAAGTAAAATTTCTTGTTTAATGTTTCATGATTTTACTTTCGTTTTTATAATTCACAAACATATATATATATTATGTGTGGAGAAAATAGTATTTACTAACATATGTTTTAGTAAACCAATGACAAGTGCATTTCAGTGGCGTAGAAAACATTATTTCTAAGAGGAGTCAACGAAATTACAATATTCTTCAGCTTTTTCAAATTATTCATTAAAAATATATTTGTTTACTATTCAAAATAAAGTGGATATCATCACACTAAATTGACAAACTTAAAAGTGTTAAAATACTTTATATTTGTTTTATAAAATGTATTTAGATTCAAGTATGTAACTATTTGAAAATATTTTTTTACATAAAGTAAATAAAATAAAACAAGATGTTTTGCAATAACATCTTTGAATTTTAAATAGACATTTAATTTTAAAAAAGTAATTTTTTGTATGATATCAAGGTACAACGAATAATATATATTGTCTGATGGATGTTTTTATTGAAATTTTAAGTATATATTGTTGTTATTATAAATTGAATATTTGTATTGTAAATTTATAATTTAATATCATTATCTACATATTACATAGTAACGTGTCACTTTATAGCTAACTTTTTGCAATGTTGCTAAACAATGACCTTTTTCGCAGAATAACATTTATTTAATTACAAAACGTACACACCAACATGCTATAGTCCTGTTATCTGGAGTAACACTAATTACAATTGCAAAATGTTATCGATGTCATCATGTTTAGTAAAAACTTTCGTTTGCAACAATGAGTATATACTTATCTTTCATAATAATTTGTTTTTGTAAAGTCAGATTTGCAATTAATCTAGTGCTTTTGCAGAGGGCCCAAAGTAATTGTTAACATTTCCTTATTTGTTCAACATACATACACATACACACACACACATTAGCTTTCAACTTTCTCTACTTCTCTTAAATAAATATTTTTCCGCTTAATAAATTTAAAATTTACCAAGAACAGAGGGAAAAAAATACTTTATTTTGCCGCTGGAATCGTGACCCAAACAAACATATATATATACATGCATAAGTAGAAATTGTTATTAATAATTTATGGAAAACTAGTGACATAACAGGTATTAAATTAGACATTTTCATTTTTCATATATATATTATGCAACATATCGCACGCACATATATGAAATGGTTAATATTCGCACATATACACGTTGTTCCAATTAGCAATGTGCATACTGTAATTTATTTACAATCACTTACAGTACATTTGCGAGAAAAACATTTATAATTAAAATTTAAAATTAACGTATTATTTGTGAGACCTAAATGTGCAGAATTTAAAATTTGTGTGTATTTAATTATATATAAGTGCATTTCCTGTTTCATTTATAAATGTAACTGTACATGAATATTTACAAAATTTACTATACAGTGATGAAAATATTAAATTAATAAGTTACAAATGTGGGG
>JAGJTL010000054.1:2267790-2288877 GCA_022063505.1 Calosoma granatense
AGATAAACAAAACACAAAAGCAGATTATTTCTGCAAGGATAATGGACCAGTTTTAGATACTGTTTGTAAACTTCTGGATCAATACTAATTTCCATGATATATATCCTTGTTTCTCTAATGTAATTTAATACATGTTCATCTTCGAACTTTGTTGATCATTTAAATTAGTACCAATGATATTTAATACAATTAGATTTAAGTATCAACTGACATGTATTCATATATATGTTTGACAAACTTACAATTAATGACTCGTTCATCATCGTCGACTTGTGTGAATAGTCTGTGGAATTTTTTCTGTCTGGCCTTTGATGATCCCGCTGGCATTTTCTCCCCTTTGCCAACTTTGGGACTGGGTGGTTCGGGACTGCGTGCCTGTGCTGTCATGATAGGTGCAGAGCTCGACAATTGCTTCAGGGCACCTCTGTAATCACAACAGTAACATCGTATAAATATATGTAACTTAGCTGTCGCACAAGATTAACAAACCCAGAAATGTAACATTCATTTGTTCTGCAAATATTACATATTACATGAAATGTTTGCTGTTAAAATATTATAGATACTAAAGAAAATGTTGAGATATTTGCACAAACCATATAGAAACCTCTACATTATTTATATTAAAATAAACTTATAATTTGTATAACATTACTTTTAGCATTGTGAATAAAATATCTAACTATGAGTTAAATGTTACAAGCAATTATGTTTAGTTTTAGAATCTGAAACTAAGATTCCAACTGTAATTACATGAATTTAATGAAGGAATGTTGAAAAGCGTGGTGTAGGATACATCTGTGTTTGAAAGCGATTAGTAAAACCGGGACAAATTTAGAATTAATGAGACTATTTCTACAGCTGCATAGTTAATGCATGTAGCATACAATCCTTGAAGATAATAATAACTGTCGCTTTACAGTTTGTTGACACTAGCAACATGTTTGTATGTATATATCTGGTCAAATACACGTATGTAAGTACGTACGTATAACTAAAACACAAAGGTTGAACAGTAAATAACAAAAATTTACTAATAATCAGTCTTATAAGTCAGTGACACTTAGTTAAATAAATCTTGTCATTTGTAATGTCCAAATTAGGTATAAAAAACTATTATTTCATTGAAGTATTGAGTAAATATTTATAAATCTACCCCTCAGTCGACGAATCTGTCTCCTCTTCATAGCTATAATCATCTTCTTCGTTGCTTTTAAATCCTGAATCCATTCTCTTGTACTGCTCAGTTTCAACACTCATTCTTACACACTTCTAATTCTACACTGCATTCCGCACAGACGGAATACTCTCAGAATGAAACACAACAACCAGACCAGAGGTATATATATGTATGTATCTGAAGAGTGTGATAAGTTATCTATGGCCAAACACAATCTAATTTCCCGTTTGCACACCTGCGTTTCACGTAGTGCGATAGTGATATGTGAAAAAAAAAATATTCGTTGTTATTATAAAACCAATTGTCGAGTTTGTGATAGACTGTTGGAAGCACAATGACGTTTTATACTAACTGTAAATGCGTATAAATTAAAGACCGTTACTGATAAGCTTATCGGCAAAAGAAATAATTTATTCTTTTTCTGATAAATAGCCTCGGTTCTTTTTTATAACTATGTTGCATATGCGTTTATTGGACTTATTCCTTGCAAACTTGTTATTGTTATCTTAAACAAAGTGTAACATGGGAGGATGTGACTCAATGACAATATGTTGTACTCTAGACTAGACTTGATAAATCATTATTATTATTATTGAATTTCTGTTAAACATTTATCTCTGTTCATATATGAGAATGCTAGTTTTAAATGTATTTAGTAATATAGTGCATCTATGTTTATTAAATAGGCAACACAATTCACTTCTATGTTTCACACATTTTTACAAACGACTCTGGTCTTTCCAAATGCAATAATTGATATTAGATTATTCTATTTAAAGACACTAAATCTACTAACACGTTAAATATGTTTCTATTATTATTTACGCATGTGCATTCGCAAAGAATTATTGCGTAACATTTTAGTTTTATTTTAGGAACAGGTGCATGTACACACTTCAGTGGAGTATTACGTCAAAAACTATATACTCTTGTTATCTTGTGTGTAAAAAAAGTCAATACACTATTTTTAATACAATCTAAACGTCACTATTTAAAGAAATAGTAAAATGTGGTGTTCTTTTTTTTACTAACTATGTTCTAATCTCATTCATTCCTTTTCTTTCAATGGTACAAGTTATCATACAGAACTTCCCGCAAAACGGCTACATGTATGATAAAACGTTTCCGGTGTCCGAGTCAGAGTAGAAAAAAACTATGTTTAGAATTAATTTAGTTGACCTATATCTCATTTCACTTTTATAAATATATTTGAAACCTTGACTTGAATTTACTGTTGAGTACTGAGAACAAAAGTTGATCATGTGTACTAGTTAAATAAAACTAAAATGTTTATATACATATTTGCTTCTAGAAGGAAAAGCTGTCAAAATCAGTTGTAAATTAACGAAATAGAACAAATAAATTCTATAAACTTACATACATATAAATATACAAATTTATACTTTTTATTCCATTTATAATATAGTCTTAAACTGAACGGAAAGCTATAATTATTATAAGAAATGTAGGAATTTTAAAATGATTGTATACAATTTAAACATTCATTTACCTGGCTAAATCTTTACTATATTTTCTCAGTTTTCTATTCACTTTCGCCATGATGTAAACAATTTCAAACGTTTCGATTCACTGTCAAACGAATTATAATGTAACATGTTTATGTATTGATTCCTAAATATGTTCTACCATGCTATGTTATCAATATAAAAGCATTTGCAAGTATACGATTATTTTAATTACAGTTTTTCACAATATGTTTTCTATCAGAAGCATGGAAAATTATACACACACATGTTTTTAAACCTAGTATGATCATTACGTGTTCTTCATTATGTAAATGTAATTGGACATATGATAGTTACTCATTAGTTTAACATTTAAAAAACATTTAGTAGAGTAATAAATTTCAGTTTGGGAAAATTCATCGTCTTGATTTGTTTTAGTCTGACAATAATATTACTGGAGGACGATAAACTGCATTTATATATAAGTCATATGTTTCAAGTTAATCTAAATGGCCATACTACCATAGGTACTCATATTGTTGTGGTTATGGTTCTTCTTCCTTCCTTCAAAGTAAACCAAGGATAGCTTGACAAAATTAACATTATATACGTTGTTCTGTCAAGAAAAGTTTCCAATTTGTAATTTCCTCGTGAAACATTCATGTTTGCTTTGTGTTGTAAACATTTTAAACCAACATTTGATCCTTTCTCAAGATTCATAACTCATTCTTTTCCAATAGTTGTTTAATCTAAACTTGACTTTCGATTTCAGAGTCCTGTCTCTCTCCGAGGAGGTTGTAAGTTTTTTAATCTATCGTATTGTGTCTTGTAGTACCCTGGGGAGGTGGTGAGCGGTTGAGGAGGAGTATAGTGGAAAGAATACAATTACAGATGAGATGTATCGGTTGTGTATACTCACTTGTCGTATTTGCCGAAGACGTGACTCGGGCTCTTTGGTATCGTGGTGACTGTATAACTAGGACTGCAGGGTTGGGAATGAGGCTCGCCGGACAGCGCCACCGAGGGTCCAAGGACCCCCTGCGGTGTGCTTGGTGCCGATCGAGCTCCCGTGCTCCCGAAGTTGCCCGATGACCTGCAGCAAACACATTGCAATTTCAAATATAGTCCTTCAAATCAATATCACCACAATGCATGAAGAAAATCGTATACAAACGAATATCTTATGGGTCTATGCCTATTTCATTCATAGTGTTCAAGTTGAATGTCAAAATAAATTCACAAATATTTGTGAGTTTTATGAATGAATTTATTTTGGTGTTTTTATCGTAGTTGTAATTTCCGTTAAACCAACCACAATGAAAAACTTATTACATCAACGACAATCACGTTTCGATGTAAATATGTACATTGTGGCCTTGTCAAAGTTTCCATCTTTTTAGAAGTTGAATATTTCTGTTTTAACGTTGATATATGCCGCTTTCGTGCAACAGTTAACAGACTCGCAACACTTGAAAATAAACTATGTTTTTATGTATATTTCTAGTGCTATATTTAGCACATCATAAGTAGTCTTAGGAGATATATTCGAAGACGATAGTACGGTTATAAGAGCTTTATTTCTTCAGATATCTTTATACACATCAGACAGGAATAGCAACATATTTTATAGAACAATTTTATCCAATAAAACTTTACAAAAATATTCTATTTAGATAAGAATAGTATTTTATTTAAAATATTAATCATTATCCTTGTAATATTTACTGAAATAATCCTTGAAACAAGTACTTCATTGCTGTTATTATTTATCATAATATAAACATAATATTTGTTTGCTTTTAAATAATAATTGTCACAACTTTACATTGTTTCTGTTGGTTTGTTGTGGTCTATGTTCAATATTAACCTTGTGATATAAACTCTTATATTATTAAAACACATTGCTATGGTAAACATATTTAAGTATATACTTGTTTCGACATTTTATCGATAATAATGTTGGTTTGAATAATACACACACATATACATGTTATACATTGAGGTGAATAAGTATGTAGTTTATAATTTTCTCGACACACGTCAAACAATTTCTGCTCTGCGCAAATGAATTTGACTCGTCCAGTTCTCACGGTGAATTATTCAAGATCACATTGGAAATTTCACATTATATAAAATAGATGGGAATACCAAATGATAATTGTTGAATTATAGAAACTTTCGAGAAATAAATGACGTAAGAACATTCATATTTCATTGATTCGTGTTCAACGTATCGGAGTTACTGAGACTTGAACAAGTAATATTCTATTTTTTTATATTTTCATTGACACTGACCATTTTTATCATCACGGAATAAATTTTTCTTTGTGATTATTTAAATTGTATAGTAAAATGATGAATTTTGAGTAATATACTAAATATCTATACGTATTATCACAGGTTTAAGAATTCTTGAAACTACAGTTGAATAGCAACAAGTTCTGCAGAAGTTACGTAATTATAAATAACGCCTTTCTGTACATAATTTCTATGTTAATATTGCTGCGTAATTTCTAACGCACCTTGCCATTTCACAGAAATCATATTCTGCGGTAACAGTGTTTGTTATTATAGCTGTAAGGTCTGTATTTTATCAACATTATGTTTTATCTTGTCCGTAGTAAACAAACGTGCTACTTGCGAATTTATTTTCTGAAATTCTACACGCCGTACGTACGTGTACGATAGTTCAATAATAATGAAGTTATTTTCGTTAAATTTTCCATCACGGATTAAATGTAAATTTAATTTCAAAACCCTGATCTTATTTTGCAATGCAAATACGGCAAAAGAAAGTGACTTATATCAGCAAAAATAAAGTGAATTTCTAAACGCCATAAAGGAAAATTTGTGTACAGAATTTATACAAGACTGTTTTCATAAGGTATACAAAAATAAATTATTCACTATTAATATTCTGTCAATTTAAATTAGCATGTAAAAATCTAAAATTACAATTCTTAAAATACATAAACAAGAGTTTTAACGAATAAAAAAAACACTTATGTTTCCAGAAAAACTCTTTTAAGTTTTCGTGCGTAAATAGTGATTAATATTTTTACAGGAATCGTATGGTTCTTATTAAATTTGTGGATGTTTTTAAAATGCTGAATCTCCAGTGGAAGAACTGTTCTTCCTAGTACTGGTATCATGAGAATCTTCCACGAGATATGTGGTTAAAAATAGTTGAACACTCTGAAATAAAGCGAAGCGGCGTCGTTCAAAATAAAGACAATAGTTTAGGAGCTTCTACTTTTAAACCGGAGACATTTATTTCAAATGGGCGTTTGGTTAATGTGGTTCAGTTGAATAGTGTTCGTTGACAACGTGACAGTTGCCTTAAAGTCTTCTGTGTTTTAGTTCGTCACACTTAAAGAAATCAAAGATGTATTTTATAACATTAAAATTGCAGTACTAATAAACATAATTCCACCGAGATAGTATAGAATGTTTTAAAATAATGGCACATGACTTCTAAAGACAGCACGAGGTTTTTTAAGCGGATGACAGGGGTAGAAGTATTGCTCTGTATTTACAATTTTTCAATATTCAAAGTTTTTGTTGTTAATATAACGCTAATCACCAGATTCTTCCTTAAAATTTTATCAATAAGCAAATCATCCCGCTGTGACGGGTTTGCCCACTCATTACGAAGCCAAGTCAATGTGCAATAATTTTGAATCATACTATACTTTGTAAATTTTAAATATTGTGGAATTTTGCCGTAAAACCTGGCGCCATTCTGTTGGAAATAGCATTTTTAAAACTTCCAAGGAACTACTGATGTTATGATATCTTCCAGCCGTTACTGTTTCTGTGAATATCATAATAAACTTTGCGTTATGTTTGTAAACCCTTGTAGAAAACAGATACACACAGTATTATTTTTGTAATCTGATAGACGCGCTTTTTAAACGAATACTCCACTAGTTATGAACATAATTTTTACTCTTGTGGAAAAGTGAAATTATCATGGTGTATATTTAATTTGCTCTATATAAAAGTATATATTACATAGACACACAAAGCACTTTGACCTAGAATGGCAATAAAGCATAATTTGCAAATGTATATTAGTAATAATTTAGCAGAAAAAAAAACATTAATACACTTCATTCAAGTTGAAAATTTTCAACTAAAACGTTAGAAATATTATTCATATTACACATGGAACGTTTGGATATAAAGTTCATTATTGAATAGTTTATTTTATCAAGGTATTTGTATACTAGCGGAAATTTTATAAACGCCATAAACAGAAAATATTATCGCAATATTGCAAAATATATATAATTACGCAAGTGACACCAATTATTTATGTTTATCAATGTTATTTTAAACGATTTATATAATTACATGTACACAGTTTCAGTGTTATCACAAAACATACTTAAGATATTAACCAGAGAAAAAAAAACACTCACTAGATATGGTTAAATCAAACATGAGTTTGCTTTTTTCATAACAAAACTTTAGCCAAAACAACGAGATTTAGATTAGTACACTTTATTTACAAAACAATTGCTGCTGTTTTTAAATATTTTATAGTTATATTGACATGGTTACGGATATTTAAGCTTTAAAATAGTATACAAAATAACAGCATAAATACATTGTCTACTATATTGCAAATACAATTGTGAGTTGACAAATTGATTGTCATGCGAGAATATTTATTATTTAAAACCTGAAAAGTTTTCTCGGTTCATTCTGCAATATACTATAGTATATTATAAAATAAAACATCTTACAGAACGTTCAGCTAAGATATATTAATTATCAAGTAAATTTAAATATCTTATCACAACTTAAAAAGATCTCTTATCAGCTTCCGGCGCTAGAAGAAACATTAAAATCGCAAAGAATTTCACGTGCAATTCTGAATATAATCTCCATGTATTTAACCATACATTACATTAATTTTAATAATCACGGAATTCAAATGGGCGCAGTAATTCTAACTAATCATGTGATTAAAAATAATTGTAGCAAATTAACTCGTAAACACACGTGACAAAATGTAAATATGATAATTTCAATATGACCCCATCTATTTTACGATAATTTAGCAATATGGTTTGACTGTTATTGTTTGATAAAATTGTTGTAAATAGCTAGTTGTTATCAGTCGCACATGTGCGCATGATAACAACTAGGGATATTTTAGTTTTCCCTAAAGAATATTTCAACGAAACAACATATATACATAAATTATTGGCTGTTCGTAGTAACATTTATGAATGCGTTTTTCCGTAACTGATAAAATTCAAATATTTCCCACAACAGTGAAAATGAACTTTTGTGTCTCATTAAGACAGTAAATTACTGGTGATAACATTTCAAAAATACGCGCGCATATTTCTTCGGTTATCTTAATTATTTTCAAACAAATAAAATATTTAATAACAAATTATGAATAACTTTACTGATAATATGTTTGAAATCTATTACCTTCTTTTCTGTCAATGTCAGTTTAAATTCTTTTACAAATAAATCCAGATCTATTTGAACTGTCATAAAATGCCTCTTACCATAACACTTCTCTCGGCAGCCGAACAAATATCTTCACAATAACTGTGACTAGAGCGTTATATTTTCCGCACCAGTGCATTTAGACCAACAACCTACTCCGTTGTCACTGTCAGCAAATGGAAACTTCTTCACACTACAATATACAATATACACGTGTTTTCTATTCCCATAATGAGATCATCCACCTTACAGCTCTGTGCAGCACACTGAAGATCTTCGGAGCCGACACTCAGACACAAGTTATTTAGAAAGACGCACGTTTGGAACAGTGCCAGCAAATATCACTCTAATTCTGTCATAAATGTGAAATTCTATCGGATTTTCCCGAAACCGTAATGTGTTATTAACAGGAACAGAAGCGCGGTTTTGCGTAAAACATTGATGTGCAAGGGTGTCTGATAAACAAGGATTTATGACGCCGGAATTGGTTACCTTATAAGTGTTTTTTCCGCGTCTACTGCTTGCATAAGCCACTACTACTGTCTGCATGTAAAAATGTATAAGTCATTGAGAAACACATTATGTAAAACAACATGTTTGTTTATTCGCGCAAAATAAAATGATGCTACCGTGTCGCGACTTAAACAGAGACGGCGAACTTTTAATTAAATTACCAATCAGTCCCTAATCGATCAAAGGGGAATATCGTTTGAAGGGTTTCCAGTAACAAAATTAAAATATGCCTTTAATCAATAAAAATTTATTCTCTCATTAGAAAAGGGAAATATGATCATGGCTTTTGACTTGTTCTGTGAATTCTTGTAATTAAACAAAATTAGAAAATGGAACCAGCAAGCTGAGATACTAATTTTGCGAAAGACTACATTTTGTAGACTGTTAAATAATTAGAATATGTCGCTTTGAAATTAGTCTGTAATTTGACGTATGAAAGAGTTATATTCAATATAATCAATATATCAAACAAACAAGGCCATTAGCTACGTGAAAGTACATTTTTATTGTCACTATTGTTTATTGCAAGAGAGCATATAGTGCAAGTTTATTTTTTATGTACGTAGAAATCGCGTGCCGGCTAGTTCAAATATAATTTCCATTGCTTTTGTGGAAAATGTACGCGTATATTATCGACAATGCAAATTTAAAAAAAAGAAATGTACAATGAGGATAATTGCAGCAAGAATACAAGCGTGCAATAGCAAGAAATAGTTGCCATAAATTCACATGTAATATTAGAACATGATGTGAAACTTTACTGTGGAAATGTCTGACACGAGAAAAAAAAAAGTTTAGACAATTAGCAAAATACAATTCGGGTTCATATTACTCCTGCACAGTTGCTATTGGTCTAGTCCACTCGTTTTATTATACATGAATTTCAGTTAAAACAAGCAGTCTGTAACCACGCAATAAAAAAGGTCAAAACATTTAAAAATACTAGTTCAATGTTTAATAAATGAACTTGTTCCTCAAGGGGAGGAACTCGTGGTACGTTTCCACTGAGGAATAACTGGATGAATATTTAAGTAAATGATTAACTATGCACGCTGGAACATATGTCGGCGGTCTCAGTGTAAGGACACGGCTCACGTAACATACATAAATAATTATAGATGTGTGAGACGAACGTAACGATGACTTGGACGAAGAGCATAATCATCTCACGTAAACTGTTTCCGTTAGCACATAAAATATCTCATATTCACACGTAACGCATGCAAGTGTGTGACTAGGGATAAACGCACTTATATAACTGTTCGGCAAGTATCCTTATCACTTCTTATCTCTCTTCCGTTATATAGTATTATCTCTGTATCCGTGACGTTTATCAATGAATATCCTTGAGTGTATTTCTTGTGAAAAAATGGCCAGGATATGATGTTTTATAAAATATCTACTGTCACTTTATCCTTGAAAAAAAGCGGTAGAATTTTTAGTAAATGCTGAATATATCCAAACAGTATTGCCACTCAGAAATACTAACATTGTTTCATGTTATTTGCAAATTAATAATAAAATACAAATAAATTTACTGACATTTAGCCTAACCTGATCAAATTTATACCAGTTACCGGTGCCGTTCTGATTATTTTAATATTTAACACAATTCAAAGCAGTATAAAGTAGGACAAATATTTTCAAATAACCATCTCATCTCTACGGCATTACACGTGAAACTTTCGCAAATTCTCGCGAAAAATATTCGCTAAGCGGTCTCGTCACGTTGAGTTCAAGGTACGATGAGAACAACCGGTTCGCGCGAATTAAGTGGTTCACCAGAGGCCCCGGGGGCCGTGTCTTGGTTCCAAAGTTGAAGGACCGGTCTTGCCAACAGTTACCGCAACTTTGTGAACACACACACATACATTCGTGTCTCTCGATTATACTCATTGCATAACTGGTCATGTCTGGTTAAAAAGTCAGTCAAGATTGACCAATGTGGATTTCGCGATTTCGTCGCCTTTTGTAACATTGAGATGTTGTCAAATAAGAGGATAATTTGTTTAGTTCTACTATCGTCATATATATATANNNATAACCGAGTAATAAAAACAAAGCAGACTATCTTGAAAATGGTTTAACAATACTTTAAAACATTATGCTACGTATTGCCTATAGTGTTTTTATGAAATTATCACTGAATAATTACACAATTAACATGAAAACTACTCAGTGTTTCCCGGAAAGGACAATTATGTTACCATAATAATTATAGATGAAATAATTGTATTGTTTACTATATAAACTAAATATTATACCAAACAAATAGTAAACATTGTATACAAGATAGTTTTATATATTTTCCTGTGAACAAAACAACGACAATCTGTGTTGCTTGACTTTAAAATGTGAGAAAACTTTTCACAATCACTGTTTTACTGAGTACCCAGAATTCTTGGAACACCGGAAGAAACTACAGTGTCTCTATTTGTATTGTACCAAGCTTGACTTCCGTTTGACTGTAGCAACATTTCTAAAATACAACTGTTATTAAAGAGTATTACTATCATTATATATAAATTTGTTGAAAAATTACACATAATATCAATTATTGAACGTACGAGTGTAATGAGTAATAATAATAATAGTTAGAAGGAGAAATACATATTGTAGAAAAAATGATATTACTTCATCAATACATTTAATAGCATATACAATGAACACTATGAATTGTCCATCGTAAATAATATCTATGATAATTTGCATTTTTTACCTACTCATAAATTATATAATGGAGTAATATATGTACTTACATATTTTTTTATCAAATGCTTTATTCTCAGTTTTATAAATGACTTGAATAATTTCTTTTATAAAAGCACAATATCGATGTCGGGTTTTTTCTTTCTTTTGAAATATGCAAGCAATCTAATTATGTACAAATATAAAACAGGCTTGGTCGAAAGAGGCACGTGTTATAAATAAATCAAAAGGTCTATATGATTCATTTTCAACCAGTTAAAAAAAAGTGATTTCCCTTTAAATGTATTCATTCAAAATACACCTAAAACCGTACTCTGTATGTATTTATTAACTTCTTCATATATAGTAGAAAATCTAAATCTTTCAACAAACGGACGAATACGTGATGTACAGCTAAAAGTATCTTGTGCTATTTTCATCTCACGGATGAGTTTATAAATTAAGACTATGTGTAGTTCTGTGTGTGTGTGTGTGTGTGTGTGTGTGTGTGTGTGTGTGTGTCTGTTCTTTCAGTCGTTACACGTGTCTGCGAGCGAATGTTGTTTGAAACATGTGCATCCGATAACGGACATAAAACTGTACTTAGCATATTCTGTGATTACCAATGATTTTGTCTGCATTTAAAACGTTGCATTTGCTATATTGGACTATAATCAGCAGCAAAAAAAAAAACAACAACTTGCTTACGTGCACATATTTATTGCCAACATACAAAGATTGTATCGTACAGTATCAGGTTTTGCAAAATATTGCAAATGTTTTTTGTTTTCTGCAAACATGAGATTACTGCATGCTAGACTAAACACGGACGATAGTTACTGATGACAAATGAACAACATACCTACATAGTTTCCAATCAATGAACATTTGACGGATTACAATTGGTTTGTTTCAGAGATTCCAGTATGTTTTTTGTTTGTTATTTCGAATGTTGATTGATTAGAAACTACCAAAATTTAACATGATGCCTTAATACTCAGATTTCAATTACATTTTGTTTCACAATTTAAACATCGTTTACTATATAACACCTTTTTGAAATCACTTGTTTAGAAACACATTAATATGTTTTCATCATTCATTAGTAAAGTAACAACTTCAAATAACTCAAATGGATAAACCAAAAAAATGCCGATGGTCAAACAATACTGTAGCCAGACAAATTCATTACTAAATATTATCGGTCATTATTTGGCAATTTTCCAAACTCATAATGCAATGTTTATTATACACATGCGGAATTGTCATTGGTGTTTGAGGACATTACCATACGATTTTTGTGTATTAAACGGCCAATTGACATAATCAATGGCGCATGGAAAATATTATTCCATGCATATGGATTAGATGCAAATTTTTGTTGTATAGGTAAAAGATATTAATAATGGATGTTGGAGTTGAAATATAAGGTCCTGTGTTTCATCATCTCCCCCCACCGCGCGAGTGTTGGACTTGAACCAGAAAAGCCAGCGGATATTACACTTATCGATTCAGGAATAATAGCACTGAAAATTCATTAAAATTGAATGCAACATTTCACAGTAAACGAACTTGGTTTAAATCTGCATAGAGTTAAATAAATATCTACAGTATTGCTATACAGAAATCATTATTATTAATATTATACGTTAATTATATTATCTGCTACCCCAGTAATGGGACAGGCGTCATGTTATGTATGTATGTATGTAATTATATTCTCCTGCATGTTCTAGAATTCATTTTGCTATAGATAAGTGTCAATAATTAGTATTTCTTTATAGACTATAATATATTAAACTGTTATGGAAATACAATGAACATCGGAAAACGTTTTAGCTATACACATACGATTATATGTTTTTCAAACAGAAGATGTCCGTTTTGCCTTGCACACATACACAACCATTCTAACGGTTTTCCTATTGGTGCGATTAACAAATATTTCCAACGACCTCATTTGTCTTTTGCAACATATGCGTAGGAAGTTAAATGTCAATGAGAAAACCATCGAACGTATAAACATTTGTTTTGTTAATATCCAAACGCATTACGATCGCCTGGCCATTATTGATTCAATTAAAAGCAAATCATGTAAACAATTGACTTGATTCTTTTTTCTTGTGAGAAAATAAACAGTAACAAGGTCGTGAGAATATCTACAGACAGTTCTGACAGATTCTGTTCATTTCAAACCTAACACTTATTCCAGAATGTCTAGCAATACTAAATATACACTTGTTGAAAATATTTCTCAAGCATTTCATTAAGGATAAAACATATTCATTATCAACATACTTTCTATCTAATTACAGTGCATACAATATGCAAGAACAATTCATTTCTCTAATAGTCTGTAATCGACCGTGTGATCCAGTTATACAGACAGACAAAGTACAATGATGTACTTGAACTTGCCTTGTTCACATTGTAAGTTTCGCAACGTTTTATATTGTATAGAAGACTTGAAATGGACTTCAAATGGAATCAATATTGAAGTTGGCACCGCATTCAGGCTTCGTATTTTCTGATGATCAAGCAATTCATTTTATTGGACTTTTCTAAGTTTCACAATTTCGCCTTTGTCACATTTTAAGTGCATTCGTTGACGTTATTAGCCTGATATTCGACATTTTTGTCTACCAAAGGAAATTGCATTATTTAATAATTGTAAGCACCGTAACATTGGAACTGATTATGCACCAATTTGTGTCAAAGAGTCTTCGGAGATTTTTTTCGCAAAAATGAATGAATTCCAGGTGTTGTAACATCTTTTATCGTCCTGAAATTTATGACACTCTCCAGGAGTTGGACCCTTGTCAAGAGTGCGTTATAAAAATGTCACGCACTGCACTACACGTGCGACAAGTAAAGCCTTTTGTCTATAATTCACGAAATCTCTGGTCTCTTTCTTTTTTTCCACACTGTACACGTATATTTTCCATACTTTTATACTTTATAAACTTAAATCTTTGTTCGTATATTCTACCATAAGTTTATGCAGATCTCAAATGTCAGAAACAACGTTTCCGGTGTTTCCACTAGAAGCTCGCTCGCCCGGAGTATATGTTTAAGATAATTCTACATTAATATTATCATCAAGTTTATGTTGCACATTACGTTTGTATAATTAACTCGAAAATTAAGAGATACAACTGTTAAAATTGCTGTAATGACTTTAGAACAGACGGAATATTTATTTAAACATTTGAAATTGCCCTAACTAATATTAGTTTTTGCCTGAGGATAATTTAAAATTATGATTAACTTGTGTTATACAAGCAAATTATAAATGATATGCAATATAGGATTGCAAATATATTTCTTGCACATGTGCTCACAATCACTTCATGAGATAGTGTCATTAAAATAGTTTTAAGCTGACCATATTGTTACAAGTAAAAAAGAACTACATAGTTTTTCGTTGACTAGACAATTTGAAGCTACCAGTTTCAACACCTAATTAACTATACCGCAGTACATTCTAATGAGCTTACCTAGATTTCTTGAGTAGTTTACTTTTAACAATCTGCAGCTTTGGCTCTTTGCCATTTTTATCCTTTCCCGATTCGAACCCTTGTACGAAACACAACATCACGGAATCACTCATACACATGTCCATACAAGCAGTTTATATAAAATCCGCCATTGTTAACAATTAACAACACTCAACAATCCAGAGCATTATCAACAGAACGAAAAAACCCGGTCATCAACCAGTGGAAACGAACTGTCACACAATGTTGTGGATGTTAGCGAACACAGTTTGAATGAAACCATTAAAATTACTACAGATATTAGTGATAATCAGTTAATGTATGATTTAATATCATACAGAATGTTAAATAAATTGTTCTATGACATTTGTCGTTGTGCGTTCGGTATCTTTGTTTCATCTCGTGAGCCGGCCGAACATAGACTGGCTGGTGGCGACCGACAACCAAGGCGGCATGATTGTGAACCCCCCCGCCCTCGTCTGTTTGCCCCGCGCAGTCTACGTCACCTTAGCAACCAGCCCCCTATCCTCCTTTAACTGCTGCACAGCTGAGTTAGGTCTTCAGCGTCGCGGTTCCATTCGCCCACAGAAGTGACGTGGGTTATACAACGTCGCGGCTAACATACGCATTAGATCTTATTATAAAAGACACTATTTTTTATTATAATTTTTTACAGTGCACATGTAAGAGACTGAGTTTTTCTAATGTATTTTTTACAATGGTTGCTGATATTTTGAATAGACAGCAAAATAATGTTGTCAATGATCTACGTCAAACATATTATCTCTGTATAATATATGCATACATTTTCCATTTAATCGGAATAATGGCATCTCGCAAAACTTTGACAAAGTCAAATTTAATAGTACAATTAATTTAATATTCAAGGTCCTCTTTAGTCTAGTGCATTATTTGGTAATAATAAACAGTGTTCATTTGTTCATAATAACGATAAATAAATGACTTGAAAATAGTGAGTAATTTATTACAATTATTTATATGAATAATTCATGTTCGCGGGACATATTCTTCACCGTACGGATCAATATCAGGTGGTGTGTTGTAGTGTACGGTGGTGAATAATAAAATTTCCCATAACCACCCGGTGTTTCCTCCATTAAACCACCCCCGCAACCCCCCACGCGACAACTATCTATTTACGCAGGACAAATTACATTCACACACACACGCACATTTATATTCTAATACACCCACACGCAAGCTATAAAATATATTACACGCGTAAATTAAATTCAAAACAATTTGATACGGTTTTATTTAATTTACAATGGTAACTGTAAAAATTATATTACCGATACTATCAATTCCATTGATGCTAATTAAATATTTGTATTTCATAATGACATATTTACAGTTTTATAAGAATGCAGATCCAAGAGAAATTTGTGGTTTCGTTTTTGTGTTAGAATTTCCAGAACTAAAAAAATAAAACCTTGACACAAAAAAATTATTAAAGGACCCCGAGAGTGATTTGTAGGCTACGCTACTGTCTGAATCCCTTCCCGGAAGTTCCTGTACGACCTTTTTTAAGGGCCATTTTACCTACGTACCTGTTTTATAACCCTTGTAGGGTGCAAACATCTGCTGAACAACTTTTTCAAAAAATTTGAGTCATACACAAATTAGCGACTCTCAGCTGTTGTTATTTTGACTTTCTAATTTTTCATAAGACACTTGTGATGAACAGTAAATAAATAGGAAAAATATTCTTCATATTTACAACAGACTATAACAAAAAATGCTTTTTCTAATGCAAATACAAAGATGTATCTGTAGTATTATTAATTCTAGCAAGTTACTATAATGAATAAAGATACGTAGAACATTGCCTTTTTCATATTCTATTCGACACGATATCAGTAAATATTCGGTACGTTTTTATATTACCAATAAATCGCTATTTCCCCAGACGAATATGATCATAAGTCTGCGGGTTTTTTTATTCAAAACATTCGGAACATCCTCATATTATACGTTATCAGAGCAAGGTTATCAGACAAATGATAAATACGCATCATAAAAATAAATGGCCTTAACATTTTTCTCAATCTTTATACAGAGAAATTCACCAGAAATTCATGAATAATAAGAATAGAATAGACAAAAAAATATGGGGAACTATTATGTTCAATATGAAGTCATTTCATTCTGTCTTAAGAGAAAAATTAACACATTTTAATCATGGACAAGGAAATACATATGTATGTTATATTACAATATGCCAGTGTGGTCGCAGGGATATAGGCATATGCCTGCAAAACCGAAAGAAATTACCATGGCAACATGGTTATATAAATAAGAGCGGGTTCTATTCCCGCCTAGAACATTGCCATACATGTGGTTCGCATTCCACAAAAAACTGTAGGTGCCATCTCGGTGTGAGCTGGCAACTCCGCTGATAGACGTTAATAATTGCTAAATTGTGCTACCCCGGGTAACTGGGATATAGCTTGATGTTGCGTTTTTTGCGTACAAGTACAAAATAGCAAATTATCATAGCTATAGCTTCCAGTAAAAAAGCATCAACATTCAGTACTCTTTTTAAAAGTAAAACTTAAATATAAACCAATGTTAAATCTTTAAAAAAGTACCATCATAGAGGATAATAGTCCCCCCTCCAAAACTCACATCTTCGTCAGCCACTGAATTATAAACCTTTTACAGAAATTATAATTCAAAGAATAATTACTCTCAATTTACGCTAGAATCTTTAACAATGCGCATCTTAACTTAATAAGGAAAGATCCATATCACAATTAGTTCGAATATACGTAAATGAACATTCCAATAAAAGCAGGTAAAAGAATTATTCCGAATTTTTTGTTCAATTTGCGTCAATGCTCCGCTGTAAACAAAATTAAACATAATTATATTTAGTTTTTTAAGCTCTCTGTTTTTTGCCAAATCAATGTTTTTCTCCTGAGCGCAGATTAAACTGGTCTATTTTAGTTTTGTTGTCAATTACAGCTATAATTTTTAGGAAAAACCTTGAACATTTTAGGCGGAACTGAAATTTATATTACAATTGAATATTTAAAAAAATATGATACATTTTGAATCATTTAAATCTACAATTTATTTATCTGTTTTTTGAATATTTAATTTGCTATTGTGGGTTTTGTAATTAAATATACATTTAGATATACTAATTAGGTATAGCAATATATGCAAATTACGTTTAAACAACTTTGATATCAAATTACAAATTAAAAAAACAATAAATATTAACTTTTTTTCACAATCGTTATATACATTAAAGTCTAATGACTTGGGAAAAGTAGTTTAGTTTTGAACTTTACATTCAATTCACATTCACATGTTCAATGTCTGAATCGTTCTGTAGTATTTTCCAAACAATAAAAGTTCCAAAAAGTTTCCTGAACAATTGTAAGATCAGTCTCATCTCCAACTTACGAAAAGCAAAAAAAAACATCCTGTGAAAAATAACAGAGCGGTGGAACATTATATTGGGCAAAAGAAACACGAAAATTTCTGCAAGCTGCCCTTTGTGATTCGTTCACAAATAAAATAGAACCAGAGCGCGAGTAATCTTGAGATTGCATTTTTGCATAATTTGTGAACTGTAAGTGTGATACGTTCATTTTCTCTTTTCTGTGATATTATCTTATATTTTTCACGGCAGCAATTCACACAAAAACATTTATTATAAAGCCATATAATTACAGTATGGCGTGATATGATTGTTCACGTTTTTCTGCGATTAATTAATGATCCGGGTTAAACAGACGGTAGTTAAAATTAAACTGGGATTAAAATTAACCATGTGTATTTAAACGTCGGTAATTTTATTAATATTGTTTATTTTAAATTCTGATTTAAAATTGTCAGGTAAAATGAAACGAAAAGGAAGAATTTATATAAAATATATTCTTATGCTTATATTTTCATTGAGATATTAGTAGTTATCGCTCCAATGTATACTATTTGTGTGCTAGGCTAATTTTTGCACATTTATTTTATACAAATGCGCAAAAGCTTACATCGAAAGTAGATCAATTTTATCCTTCATAGACGAGATAAGTTCACATTCAAATCGAGCATTGGGCTCGCGATAAAATCTGCGTTAATCCGCGCCAGTTTCATGTCAAGGCTGACCAGATAGTTGCTGACGCAACAATCATCGAAACGGTTAATTAATAAAACGAACAAACGCGGGACGGTGGGAGGGAGGTCAATTTTTTTCTGTGTGTGGAAATGATAGATTAAATTTTATATAGCACGTACGTCAGTTCTACCGGTGCATAGTATCAGCTGGTTTGCATGTCCAGTTTAACGACCTGAGCCCGACCACCGCTATAGCAATTGCAAACTCACACACACACACACACATATGTATATATGAGTGTATACATACATAGATCGTTGTATGGATGTATGCTATACATATGGCAAGAGGCGAGAGAGACATATGTATATCTGTGTGTTGATACAACATGTGCAACTGACTTTTATTAAATTGCATTAGTTAACATTGTATATAATGTTATTGTACCGTATGTGACACATGACACACTGATCCATTGACATTCCTCATGTGTGATCTGCAGGTACAGAATCTGAACAAAAAAATGTATAATTCACCCTTATTCTTTATTCTTTCATTTGCTAAACGCAAGCAACTTTTATAAAAACAGTCTTTGAGTATTCGTTTTGTTATTCTCTCTGTTCTTCTTCCAAGACTATCGTCCATTTTCTAAACAAACATCGAGATTTTAGAACAATTAAAATTTGATATTTAACTCTGTATTAAGTTACTAAAAGCCACCATTGTGATGTTTAGAAAAGAAAGTCAGTAAGAGCAATGTACTTTTACTGAAGATAATTCTTTTTATTTGCCACTGAAAGATTATGAACATGGAGAATTTAATTCTAGAATAGAAACGATAAATAACGTTTCTATCAGCTAGATAATTATTTAGCTGAACATAAGCATGATATACGTACAACACATTCACTACTTTGTGAACTTCGCTCGTGTAACATAAATATTAAAATATTCATTAACTGAATTAATTGTATCTGCATTTTACAAACTAATTTTTATTAACCTACGAAATATTACAATATTTCCCTACCTGAGCTATATTACAATGTATAATATCATAGTTTCGTCTTTGGGGAATTGGTCAAATTAAAATATTCTCCCAGACCTGCTATAGCTATTCATTACATTTAAAAAAAACACTGTCAACCGCTAGAAATTAATAGAAACTAGGTTAGATTTTATGTCAAATAATAGTTACTTTATACACGTGTATTACCTTGCTATAAATCAAGTGTTGGCCGTTGTATTGGTACACATGGTGCGCGAACTTTGTATCTGTTACGTATGTATGTATGTATGTTGGACATATGTTAGTTGTACCATCGTGTTACACACAGACTGACGTTAGAAACACACCGCGGACCCGACTATCATCAGGAAGGATGTTGTTCACGTGTTCATTACTGTAATTACACTAAATTGCACAGCATAATTACGTTGATGGCAATTCGAGTTCCATATTAAACATGTACAACATTCGTATGTACAGCTACTGTCAAATAACCAACCTTCTTCATTGGTGGTTTTATTTTAAATGTACTTAATTCTTTTAGATTGTTGTTTAGAATCAGAATTTTTAGTTAAACATGTTCAGAATTTCTCTAACTATTTTTATTTCAGCATTTTTCTTTTCTTATTCAATAAACAAATGAAGGAAGCGATATTCAATTTGCGTATTAGAAAATAAATCAGAAAAAAAAACAGTAGATAAAGCCATATTTTCTGCTCGACAGATTTTCAGCTTCGTCGACCGCCTAAAGATATGAAACCCGCACACAACCGCTGTAGAACTGGTTGCTGGTTCGCTTGTCGAACCTTTCAAGGCGGACACAAATTTTGGTTTCATATGTATACTGGCACAAGCCCAAAAGGCCTTAACATATACTGTCAATCGTGGGTGAAAGTTCAAGGTTTTCCACTGATATTTCCCGAGTGTTTTCATCCTTTTCTTCAGTGTTTTCTGTGTATTTGTTGAGAGAAAATACTGCGAATTTTGTTCCATTAATTAAATTAAATAAATAATATGTTTTAATGTGGTATATATACATGTGAATTGATTATACTTTTGTTAAAACATAATTAGTTAATTGAAAACATTGTAAAATATATCCATGTTTCAACATTGAGTTTTTTAATGAATTCTTATATGTGTTCACTTCTGTAGATAAGAGTTAAAAGGTGTTG
>JAGJTL010000054.1:2304543-2321579 GCA_022063505.1 Calosoma granatense
ATAGTAAAATCAGTTTTCACAAAATTACAGGACGAGTTAATAATTTTGTGAATACTAAGATCAAATTACAGACAATGTACAACGTTTTTCCATGCTTGGTATTTAATAAAATGGATCTTCCATCTTCATACAGTTTCAGATAACAAACAGATTATTGACAATAACATAGAAGTAATCTTAAACACAACAACAGGTATATTTAATCCTTATTTACCAAATATAATATCAAATAAGTACATATACAAGTGCCATCTCTAGTGAGATGTGTTAAAATTATTACAAAACATTATTAAACATAACACATACAATTCAGAATTCGGAGTATAAGTACATGAATTGTTCCAGAACTGGAGTTTAGTATGGAATGTATGCAGGAATGGATATGTATAGAACTGAACTAGATTAAGTTCATCCAGAAATGCTTATCAGTGGTTAAATATATATATATTCGATGTACAGTTAATCGTATATATTGTACTTGTACACATCATTCATCATCATCAGTGTTATATAAATAGTTTAGTTCATTGTAATATGCAAAATAAATTATCTGCTGTGGCTTGTTACGTAAAGTTTTGCATAAGATACTGTGTTCAGTACAGCGCTGTACTGTTGGTTGCAGGCGGCGCGAATGTTGGGGGTAACGGGTTGGTATAACATTTATATATATATACGTATAACACATAAAGTTATAGCTGTAGCTCGATTATTAATCAATGGTCAATTAGTTAACTTATCAGTAGTATTGGTTATGCATGTGGACACAAACAGTTAGTTGTTCTGATTTCGTGTTAGTGTCAAAACATTTCACCACTAAGAACTGTCAACGCGGATGGTGAATTGTGTCCACACATAACCTTATTATATATTATACAACTATATATTTGGGGACACCATTACAACATTGATTGGTAATGTGTGTGTGTGTGTGTGTGTTAGTTATAATATCCATAAGTATGTGTATCCGTGTGTATGTGTGAGTGTACATCTGTGTATTGACACTGACCTATCGGCTAAAGAAGTGTAGAGTGGTAAGTTACAGTTAGGTTGTGTGCAATGTTGCATTGGTGTGTTGTTGGTTTATCTCCTGCGTCAACTTGTTCATATCTTATTCTATATATCACATGCATGCCCTCATCTGGCGACAAGATTTATTTTGTAAATTCTAGAACAGTTCTTTGTAAATAATATGCGATATTACTTCTCTTCTCACACGTCAGCATTACTTTGGGAAAAACTCTCTGTGTATTTTAACGTAAAGTTAGGCATATTATTTACAAATTCTGTCATATTATTATCAATTTTGAATCATATGCTGTACATCTATTAGCTAGGCTAGGAAAATCTGCACTTTTCTCTAATAGGAAAATGTAAAACACGACGAACATATAGAAAACATTTGCAAATAAAACATTAGATTTCATCATCATTTTCTTTTTCACTTAAATGAAATGTATTATTACCTGTGACTGTACAGTATACTCTTGAGCAGTAGTTAGTCTCCCATCTTTGACTGTACAGTCACTGGTAATAAACATCTGTAGCATTTGTGCGTTAAATAAAAAGTTAGGGGTAAGTTTTCGTTATGTCCGTCTCCATATGATAAACAATATATATTATATACGTAGATTTAATCTAAAGCACGTTTATATCTTTCATTTTCATTATAACCCTATCTATTCTATCATTATTACAAGTACGAAAATAAGAACAGAATCTAGAATCTGCAGTAGTCTTGCTAGTAAGCTGCATCGCAACAATTCATAGTTGCATGACATCGCACGTGACCTCATGCCGGGATATCCGTTATATTTTATAAGGTTTCAGCGATAAGTATATGTTATACTCTATAAATGGTTTTTTTTATTATTATTTACAAAGATTTACATTCAATTTGGAGAAGGTAAAAATATGGCACATGGTTTTTTTATATAGTTTCTTTTTCAAAGGAAATCTACATCGCTGATCGATAAAAAATGCGCGTAAAATTTAAAGCAAACATCCTACTCAAAGACACACGTATATAACATTAATAAGTGGCTTCATGTTTCCGAATTTTCTGAGTACATTTATGGCCGCGAATTGTTTATGTTGCATGCAGTCTATTATTTCTAAACTGTTAATTAGCTATAGAACAGTTGATTCCAGTTCTTTGTTGGAGATATAGTGAGTAGGACAACGCCACTGGTTCTAATTGAACACTTATTGCGTAGAAATTAACACAAAACAATAGTACATTTGCTATAAATAATCAAAATTTGTCTGTAATCATCAGCCATTTAAAATTTTCTTTCCAACAAATTTTAAATATTTTGTTTATAAAAAAAATAGCATTTAAATAGACATATAATAGTTTAAATTTTTTGTAAATATTTAATTTTTCTCACTGCGTTTTGTTCACAAATCACAATAGCTCAAATCCAACTCTTTTTCCTTTTCTTCTTTTTTATGCTTAAATAGTTTTGCGTCTACATTGAAAAATACACAACTTTAAAATTCCACAATAACAGTACTCACCATTTTAAGGATTACAGACAAAATATTTACAACAATTTGAAGGTAGATTGCGTGAAACTATTCGTCGTTAAGTTAGGTTAGTAGAGGATGTTACACGTTCGTTTACATATAAACTTACTACATTTAGATGCTTACTAGCGAGACCCTGTCTGCAATGCATTGCATCTCCTTCACTCCCTTAATTTATGCCAATCGGCTATCTGTCTTCGGGGCGAGTTGCACACTTCATTCCAATGGTTCAGCGCGGATCCTGTACTCTTGGCTCCTCCCAAATCCAAACGTCCAATCACCTGTAAGCATTGAAGTTTCATATTATGAAACATGATATTTCAAATATATATATGAGACTTATGGTATATTAGAAATGTGATAGTCTGAAGTGCAACAGACTGTACTAAATTATAAGAATAGATTATATTACCTCATTTTTAGTAACTCGATCCCAGTCAAGCAAGAGGAACTCCAAACTGACTGAATCTAGGCCCTCACCACCGGCAGGAATATCGAATACGAAACTCTCATTAAATACAGGATTCAACGTTCTTTTCTTGACGTGCGTCTTCTTCTTGGCGATCCTCTGGCCATTGTACAACAGGTACATCTTAACGTACGGATCAGCCAAGCCCGTCACATCCATTTTGGGCAAGTTGCGTGCTTTCAGCACGACAACAGTCAAACGGTTCGCAGCAGGTTGCCAACAGAGAGATACAAGGAGTTCACCTCGACCTTGAGATCGAATCTAGAAACACAATATTACATACTGTTCAGCAATTTAGATTTACACAAAATATATCTGTAATACCAGCATATACGTACGTTGACATACTATGTAATAATTTATATTTAATTGAAGATATTGTTGCTACCGTCTCAGGTAACTAAACATTTAGTGTGATGTTATTTACGAAGAATTATTACAAAAGATTTTCCACGAATTTCCACTAGCTATGAAAACCAAGAAACCAAACTGCTGTATCTATACTTATTTATTAGATTCTCCGAACACAAGTTAATTCTTTTCATTCTACCCGAAGTAATACCAACTTAATTAAGAGAATAAATAAAAAGTGCGACTGAATAATCCTCCACAAAATCACCTGAGCTTTCGTTATTTACGATTCCACATAATTGTCTACAAATCAAGAACAAAGAATCCATGACATCATCTTACAAATTAAATATATTTCGTCTTAAAAGCAGTCAATATGTTCTGCTGTTCGAACATGGTTGAATATAATTGGGGGGGAGGAAATCTAATTGCAATTAGTGCAGTAAAGAAACTTGCGCAAGATAAAACACGTCGTGAGTTTCATTATTAGAACAAGTTCTACAAGTAATGCAATGATTCTAATTAAAAATTTTAATTAATTTCTTCGAAACCCTTTTCACAAGAAATTGATACGGAAACTTAGTTTGCTAAGTTTCAACTTTGCAGTGGAGTTAATTAAAATAATCACTTGCTGAGTTTAATATGAAAAAAAATAGAAAATGTTTTTTTTAAATATCATTTACATTCATTGTCAGAACATGTAAGCAAAACGATCAAATGATGAATGAATATTTACCTTAAGGCTTCTTGGTTGAATGTCCCTGCTCAAAGCAATCTGTTGGTTCTCAGCCTGGCTCAAATCAACTCCATTTAACGCGCAGAATACTTCACCAATGATGTCATCTCGTGAGTAACTGTCAAAGCTCAATACGACGAAATGGAGAGTGATGCTTGGCAATTGATTAAACGTGATTCCGTAGAAAGTAAAGTCTTCATCATACACTGGATTCCGGGTCTTACGTAGTACGCGAGTCTTTACTTTATCTTGTTTATCCGGCAGAAGTTGTAGTTTAACATACGGATCACTTGAACCTAGTTTCGGATCCTTGGCTGGTAAATCTTTGCATTTTACCACCGATACAACCAAAGCGTTCTTATCTTGTTTGTACCTGTTTGTGTTTTTTTTTTGTGGGAAAGAAATAAAAAATAATATACTTCAACAACAACAACAACAACAAATGATCCTGTGAGACAGCTCATAAAGATACTGTTCTTATTTCTTTAACAAGTGTAAGCACAAGATTAATATCGTTATGAAATTGCGTTGCGTGGTTGGTACTTATTTTAAATTATCTTTATTACTCTCTGAGGAACTGGTGAATTTATTGCTAGTCATATTTGACTTGGTTATATATACGGAAATTTTATACCAAGTAAATTTTCTAAGTAAATTTTTATTATACTGTGAATTTTACAAACTGAACTGACGGGTGAAAAAATATGGAAGTAGAAATGTTTGTGGACAAATGGTAGATGGGACTTACCGAAGTTTAAAGATCAATTGGCCTAAATATGATGGGTTTTCTTGTTGTGCGGTATGGGCCAAATTTTTTTCATTTGTCTCCAGTTCTTCCTTGCTGGGACTGGGCGTATGCGGTGCGGATACTTCGTTTTCAGTCGTATACGTGTCTCGAACTCCACCGGGTTGATTTTGACTTTCAGGACGGTGTTCTTGAGTATCTTGTTGGGGTGTAACACCTTGACTGCCAGTCGGACTTGGAGTTACGGGTCCGCTGATCTAATACATTCAAAAACAAATCTTAACATTGAAAATACCAAAATTAGAAAAGTTTGTTTGCCATAGACAAGATATACATATGTTAAATAGTTTTAACCTCTAGTACAATTTGGCAGTAACTAGCAATGTATCAATGTTGAATATTTATTTATCTTTATTTTCATGATTAAAAAGTGACCATGTACGTATAGTATGTATTGCATTATTAAACAATTATACTAAGTATATTCGTACCCCTGGTGGCGATTTGGAACTTCCCGTCGGACTGGGCGATTTCTTCAAGTAATGCGTTGTATTTCCGCTTCCAGCTGGGCTCTTTACTGCCGTTGGACGACGATGGGTCTGGAAGGCCAAAGGTTGGTTAGGTCCACCATGGCGGCGACCCTTACCAAGTTTGTTGTTAAGATGGTTCTTGCGTCGACGGTAACAATAGCATGTTAGTGCAGCCACGCATAGCATAAACAGCGTTGCACTTATACATATTCCGACTGCAGCGGGTGTTGTAACTGTAATAACAGAAAATTATTCAGTATTTATGAAGACAAGATTGTCTTAAAATGCATATAAACTACGTTAGTGATGTACGCTGCTGATTGTAATGGTATAAAGAATCTGTTATTCCAGAAATGTAGCCTTCTGTGAATGTTTTAAAAGCTAAACATTCTTCATAAAACAACACAAAGCATTCCAAAATAATATTTCAATTTATTCTCAACCCACAGACAAAATTATACATTCTTTTCATTTATAAAAGATGGTCTTTCTCTTTGAACATTTTAAATTTATACACTGGTAGTACGGTAAATTAAAATTGAATTTAGAACACTGAACAATAATTGTGAAGTTTTATGAAGCCGTCAAAAATGTAATTCACTTCTTGTAATAAAGAGAGAAAATTCTATTTGTCTGTGTCCTGAATAAATGATAGTATAAATGGGTGTATTCTTCCTTTGAAGAAACTCACGTGTTTTGTAAATGTGAGTTTTTTTTATATATTTCAATTGTATTTTCACAATGACGTATACTAGGTTTCAGATTGCATAATTCTTTTGTTCTTTTCTGTGTGTAACAGTTGCCAATGTTACATGAAATTGCATTTATCCTCGCTTACAGAACAAAGTAATGTTACAGTAAATTGGAATTAATTTTATGTCGTATTCCGTATTGATTTTTACCGCTGATTCAGCGGATGAATTCAATATGTCCTATTGAGGGTTGTACGACTTGTAAGGATGCACAGAATGGTTGAAATCTGATGCTGCATTGTTCAAATATGGTATTTCAAGGGCAATATTCAATTGAAACCGTACGATCATCATTTATGTGAAAACATGTATTTCTTTCTACAAAGACTATTCGTATATCTAAAGAATGTCATATTTACTAGTTTAATTTCTATGAAAATATAGTTTATTTTCTTGTATATTAGTGTATTACATTGATTGAACGTAACTCTAAAAGGTTATGGTTCATTATTTTTAGTTAAAGATACATTCTCTATATATTTATTACACGAATACCCAACAAAATGCTTGACGTTTTCTTTTATGCGTTAATGCATTTCTGTGGTACTTTTGCAGTATAAACACGTATAAAATGTCTGTATAATTAAGGATGGTTGTTTGATGTTCGAATACATTATGAGGTGTGTGTACAGGCACGGAGGCGTACTCTAGAGAGCTACAGAGGCTTGCTAAACAGCGCAAGAGAAGCAGGAAGAATGAAGAAAACACCAAGAGAGAGTACGTAGAAGAAGAGGAAGAGGGAGAGAGAATGGAAAGTATAACGGTAGACCAGTATCGTGTTCCGAGGTCTCACAGGACCAGTCTGGGACGCCGTTCTGACGCCACACGAACCTTCCGACGCCGCCAGACGCCTAGAAGAACACGAAACATTTACATTTAACACACAAACACACACAGCTCGCGAACCAACTACCACCTTCGAAACCATTTATATCCGTAACACTTATCTGACATGCTCAGGCAATACATTATTTACTCGCATGAAGGGTGAATTGCTAGAAATTTATAACGGCATATGGCGTAAAGAGATATTCAAGGCATTAAACAAATATATGATGTAACGAACACAAAGCATCTTTGTGTAGTATACAAGTTTAGCAGCAAAGTAAGCTCTATAGGAAACGCTTGGCAAAATTGTTGATAATTATGCGAGTATTTTTATGCAACTTATTGCCTAATAAATATATACATATTACAAGTGAGAAATATGAAATAATGTCTTCTAAATGCAAGACGTGTTACTGCATTAATCAGATACTGATTGATGTCAATTTACATTTATTCAGTTCTTATTTCAAGGCATTATTTTAGACTTTGAATTTCAAATTACTTTACTTACTTCAGGACAGTATTTTCAAATCACTTTAAAGATCTGTTATTTTCAATTCATATTACAGTGAGATTAGTACATTTAAAACGTTTATCCATGTACATGGAGGGTGTATTGGAATTTGAATTAATAGCAGAATGTCCTTGTGAGAAAGCCTTAGAACGCGTTGATAATTCAGGATTCAACCACAAATTTTCCTAATAAATTCCAAGCCCTGGGGCCCTGCATTCCTCTGCGACATTTTCGGCGGCTATTTAACATGTCTTGTAACATAAGTATGCAAACCACAAAGCCATACCGTCGCCACCAGCACAGAAGCTTTACCAATGTGACGTATTTAATTACCAGAAATAATTTGTAGTCACGCACACGCACACATACATGCAATCGCTGGCTGTGATACACACTACTGGTGCTTGTCTGTAATGAATCTATCATCGTTAGCAGGGACCGCATTGAATACATTCATTAACATCTTTGTTAACGAGTTTTGATAATAGACGATGTTGTCAAAGTCATCATAAGTGAGAGTGTGGAACGATAGACATTACTCACCGCGGGAATGAAATATTAAATGTCATTGTTTGAACCTGAATATACATTAGATACATTCGTGCTTGAAAATATTAAGAAAAATGAAATATTCGTCAAGATACACAGTTGAAAATTAAGGATCTTACTTTAAATAATATTTCAAAGAAAGCAATAATTAAATAAATACACAGATATCTGATTGTGTAATATTATACTTGCAAATCTATCTCTGATTCCTTTTCGAATTCATACATTTTTATATTCTTCACACACCATTTCAACTTTCAGTTTCTGTAAATTCGCTTTCCGATAGAGAATTTATGATTATGACATTTCGGTCGAAAGATCAGTCAGATTTATGTGAACTAAATTTTAAGTAATACGAGGTCATGCTAAATCGATTCTGCCAAGGTGTTCGCTATTTGGTATAGCTAGTATATGTGTGCCTATAGTGTGTGTGTGTGTGTGTACGTGGAAAGTTCCTCTGACTCATACAGAGGTCTCATTGAATTACTGCACGAATGCACCATATATATACTAACATATATATATATATACTGCATATCTAGTATGTACACAAGGTATAATTACAATGCGTTTTAACTGAAAAGCCTTGTTGGTAGCAAGAATCGTTAACTATATTTATTGACAAAACACAAGCGATGATTCTTGGGAAATATATGTTTCAAACATTTCTGATTAAAAGCGAACAATTTCGAGAAAATTCTACATTTATTACGAGAAATTACTAAATGTAAAACTATGATTCAAAGGATATTTATGTAAATAGTAATTGTTAGCTGCAGAAATTAATCTGTTTATCCAGCTATTGTATTGGTTTTGCTCACATCAATGTCTTTTTACGTCAAGCAACCCGCAATACATGCAAGCAAGGTTGGTTGCAAAGGACTAATAATCCATAGTTTCTATGTGAATATCTGCAAGAAATATATAGATACTACTTTCATATTTTAATTATAATGACAATACCACTAACTCTAATTGGTCTTTAATCAATTTTACTGTATTTTAAAATGAAAGCAGTTTATAGTAAAATAATCTAGAAGAAATATTAAATATGTAAGTATGCATTTACGATAACTAAATTCAGCATTTTGGTCTTAAAGTTTAATAAAAATTTATTAATTTCTAGGTACAGTTATATATTATTTCATAGTATCGTATCGTGGTATTTTAAAACCATTTCGCGATTGCAACTTATTGAGAAAACGACAGTGAAATAACTAATTCTTATAAGCTCCATTTAATAAGCTCTAGTTTAGAAATAATATACTGTTTGCACATCCTTTAAAATGTACTACATTTATTCGTATTTAGTCTTACAATTGTGTGAATGATGAATAATATCGATAAAAATTTTCATTTGTTAATTACAAAGCAATTCAGTATCATTTGGTAATATTATGTTCCAAAGTATTCCTTGGAAACAATATATTTTCAAATATCCCTGATATATTTTCAGGATAGCCAAATAGTTATCAATGAAAACGATGAATTGATATTGTCTAATTAGAAGAGGACAATTTCGTATTATAGTATATTATAAACCATCAAAAGAAGAAAGTAAATTAAAGGATAATACTGAATCTAGTTCATTATTCAGTAGTGTAATACGTGAACAATGGATTAAAAACTGCCATTTGAAATTGATTTGATTGCCTGTAAGTTTAATTTTCAATAGGCAGTTTAATATACCAGCTAGTCATCCTGTTTGTTAATTTTTGTTTTGAATATCCTAAGGAATATGGACTATAGAAGATGGTTATCGTTGAAAGATCTTACCTCTTTCGATAGCTCTGATCTCTGGTCCGTCTTCCACCATGTTGCTACGAAAAGATATGTAAAGTGCACTCCGAACACACACTAAATCTCTAAGCTCACAGACTCGCGGCGCGACGTTAGCTTGGCGACCAAGCAAATTAGAACCGACTAGATGATGTGTATAAAAGTGCGTTAATTACAGGTAAAATCAAAGCGAGAGAGAGTGGGGTTGTACACCCTCAGTGTCAGCGTAAGACAGTGTCGGCGGCACTCCCTCGGATCTGTACAAGAGACGCAGATATACTGTTATGACTGGTATACACCGTGAATGATTCTATGGCGCCGAAATCGGAAAACCCGTTGGTGGACGAATCAATAAACGTTGCGCGTGCGCCATACACAAGTAGTGACGTCACTGGGGGCTTATACATGTCTGAGAACATGGACGTGAAAGGATGAAACGGTGTAGACCCGAATTACAGACGATCAGACATTGTACCAGCGGCACAGTTTTACTGCTATTAGTATTGTTACGGGGTAAGCCGCCTCGTAAACTGCAAGAGCATATTGTTTCCGGGTTGACGGAGTTATAGGAAATATAAGTAATGAAGGATTTAATAGGCAGAGTTATGGCAGAGGAACAAGGATAATTGCTAATATTGCCTCGGTTCTCTTTTCTTTCCTTTGGTACAGATAAACTATGAATGTGAATGGCGCGAGGCAAATTCAAAAGAACAAGTTTTTATTGAAGTAATATAAAATAAGAGACATTTCTGTCATTTTAGACAGTATAGCTCTTATCCTAGAAATTCACTTCCACAGTTTTTATTACAAAATTGATTTACAAACTTCTTTGCTTTAGAAAGGCGTTCGCTACTGTATTTTTTTAAGAAGCAATTTTTGAATTTAAGCAAATGTTACGAAACAAAATTTAACCTTTAATTTTTAATTAGAATTTATGAACAATATGGAATCCTCTTCTTTTCTATTGATTATTCGATAAGTTAAACAACTTTTTACTTCGAATTACTCCAAATCAATTAAAAATGAATACAGCTTCTGAAACTTTAGATGGTTATATTTTACTTTGAAGAACATGTTTTTCTCAATATATTGAAATATATATTTCAAATACCTCTACAACTGTCAAAGAAGTTTTCAATATTCATTTCAATTGCAAACAGTTTCTCTTGATATGAAATTTCTTACATCATTTCATACGTATACACTTTTTGTATTGAATCTCTATATAGAATCAATATCAATTCAATTTCTACTTTAAATATAGCAGGACGAATAAGTATACACTGAAATTGTGTTACATTGACAATAAATCTTTACAATTGTCTTGCGGTTAAATTTACAGTGTAAAACTAGCTTTGTAGCGTTTTACAGTTAAAGCTGAAATTAATGATGTTGAAGGATTTAATAAACGTTTGGCTGTATAACAATTGTCAAAATGTTTGATATTTTAATTTGATATTCTTTCTGCTGAACTGAACGTGAACTGCTATCTGAAACCATTGCAGTAACTAAGGTGAAAGAGATGTAATGAATATTACATGTGACATAAAAACACACGATCTCGAACATCCCCATGTAACACGTCAGCGCTCTCTAAAAAACGTGTAATAGACTGTATAACGTGTCTATTACCATATAGAGAACCAAATACGTGTACGTGCAATGTGAAGTTAATAAAATGAACGATACGTGAATACTAGATGGTTTTTTTTTATCAATACAGAAATGATATATTTTTAGAAACTCATCGTTCAAGTTTGCGAGATTAAAAAGAAAGATAATGTTTGAGAAATTTACGCTTGAATTATTTCACATTCGGAAAAATTTAATATGAATGTAGAACTTGAAGAAATTGAAGAGTTTGATTTCAAAATAGGTCGTATTCTTTCATTAAATCTAAAGGAAGTATCCTTGATTATATTTCGTGACGGTATACAAAGTATGTAAATGAATTAATAACCTGAAATTTCTTTTCCTTTAGGTAAATACATAGCAAACAATGTTTGTATCTTATTATATTTGTAACATAATTTCCATTCTAAGCAACCTGCAATAAGGAGATGTAATGTTGGTTTAAAAAATGTACTGAATCCGTATTGTCTTACTGAAAACAATATAAATAGATTCTCCTAATAGCGATAATAATTATTAAGTATTCTTATTAAATGTACATATTTTAATATACACAGTTTGATAAAAAAAAACCTTGTATTTATATTGTATCTTTTCGAAACAGAATTTTAAGCTTTTCCTAGAGAACGTAACCGTAATTGCTCGCTTCTGGATACAGCTATTTTCATCTCATAATATTTTATGATTCATCGGTCGATTGACGTTTGAGAGAACTTATTAAGAAAACAATATATATTCTTCAAAATGATTTAATGGTGCAGAATAAAATAATATTCGCATAGCTAGTAAAACATCTATATATACAAACAATACGGACACACTACAATAAAATGAATAGTATTTATTGTACGTAATAGTAATTTCTTTATTATTTTAAATAAATATCTGATGCAATATACAGTGTACAATCGTCAACCAGTTAACAAAATGAAGGCACATCAGTACAATTATGTTAAAATTCGAGATTACAGTACACTAGAGCGATAAAGATAGACAATAAAAATGTACAATTGCGTATATAGTAATGGTGGAAAACAACGATGACACGCACACTCTTTTATCATTTAGTTCTTAATGTAGACAGACGTGTGTGTGTGTGTGAACGCTACATTATTAATTATACAATGGTCATAATGTAAACCATTGAAATCTTCAGGGACAGATGTTATGTCCCGTCTTTGTATTCTTCTAGATGTTAAATATATGAGAAGATGAACGAAGAAATGTGTTTAATAACCGGCCAATTCGGCAAAGGTGGAGTCCATTTCATCAGCCAAGCTCTTGTATCTGTCCTTGTTGATGCCAAGCTCATCTGTAACATTCACAAATAGATATTAATACACAGGCACACACACATACTACAGACTGTATAATATATATTGGTGATTGGGGTAACTCTGCGTGCATATCAAGGAATGATCGAGAAGGTTCTCATTTGCCTTCCTTTTTATGGAAACTTTTTATCATGCCTTTTTACTTTAAGGTTCGCTCCGTAAGTTCTGTCAAGTAAAGGGGATAGATGATCGAACTTTCGGGATGCTTTCACAGAAATCAATACTACAGGTTTATACAATACGTGTCGTGTCCTGGACACGGCGTTATTCTTTTGGAAATGGTAATAAGGTATAGCCACATGTATAGAGTTAAAAGCTAGAAGTACGTATAATAGAACTGCTAAATCTGCTTGTTTTAATATCTTCTCTCGCTAAACTAAAGTGATTCAACTTGATAACTGAATAGATAAAATCTTTCTATACACATGACTATTTCATGTACTCTTGTATGAGTATTTATATACACATAACACAGACAAAGAATAAAAGAGGTAAAGACGACACTGTAAAACAAAACAAATAGATATAGAGAATAAATACAATCATTTACCTGACTCAATGACTTGAAGAAGCAGTATAATGAGATAGAGGAAGCGATTTTGAAAGAGTGTTAAAACCAATATAATATGATAATTGTAAAAAGCAGATACAAATTTGGCAGCGTGTGTTAGTCATAGTGTTGTTGCACAAAATTCAAAAATCCAAAAACAATTGTGTGCGAATTAATGTTGTACTGTGCGGGTCAATGCATGGTCAATATTCAAATAGTTCAGCCAAGTGCAGCTTTCGATCGTAAAAAAAAGCGCAAATAACTATGAAATTAGCAATGCAGTAGTATGTAATACACAGAATTTTACTGACAACAACAATAAGTAAGAGATATAAAGAAATAAACAGACAGATAGATAGATAGATAGATAGAGAGATATAGTGATTGTTATTTACTAAATATTGTGTAAAAACTCTGTCAGTTAAATACTCTATATAGATGTATATATATACATGTGCCGTGAGTAATATAGTATTCGTGTATATAGTGTCCTAGAAGAAGTTTTAAACGACAGAGCACTAATCACTCTTTAGATAATCTGTTTGCAAAAATAAAAATAAATTTCTAGAATTAATATAATATAATTTGGACTAGCTAAGTGAGAATGGTGTTGGTTGTGTTTATGTGGGGGCGGGTGGTGTATTGGTATTGGTAGATGGTTATTTTTAATAGCCGGTGAGCTCGGCGAATGTCGAATCCAAATCATCGCAAATGACTTTGTATTTCTCTTTCTCGTGGAACAAGTTATCTGTAAGCAATAAGCAACAATAACACGTTAGGCTAAGTAAGGCACTTGGGCACTATAGGTGGCACCACCATCGGACTCATTCTCTTTATGTATTTATTCGTAGATACTATTATATCCACCTAGAATTGCTTTCAAACAATATATTCAGGAATCGAACCTAAATACTTTTCATTCTCATGTTGTGCTGAAATAATGTTCTTTCTAAATTAGAAGTATAGAGAGTTGAATTAGAGATAGTTGAAATTTGAAATAAATGTCAAACATCCAGAGAAACATAGATATGTATGATTAGATACGGCCAATTTGCAGAAAACATAAACTTATTCGTTGTCATTCAGAAATACATGCGGTAGCACAATGCTTGAACAACAGAGACACAGAACGGAACCGGATATTTAACCGGAACTTTACTTATTCCGTACCGGATGCCACAAAAACACCTCCAAACTTTACGTGTGAAATAAAAGTTTAACCCAAAAAAGAAACGGAAACATCTAAAGGAGGTGTAAAAAGTACGCGGTGGCGCTTTTTTTTCTTTTGTTCCATTCTAAGTCTCTGGCTGAATATGGACGTTTTCGTCGAGATAAGAATTAAATGAACACAGCGTAACACCGTAATGGCGATCATCCAGTGCGCGTAATGATGCATTGTAGCTAGTTTGTTATATGCCAAGGCCTTGATCATACCTTCAAGCCTGTCAACCTCCTTCTGGAGTTTCTTGACGGTCTTCTCAGCGAATTCAGCACGAGCTTCGGCTTCCTTCAGCTTGACGGTGAGGGTCTTCAGCTGCCTCTTGAATTCCTCTACTCTCTGGTTGGCCTTCTCTTCTGAGACTTCCAGAGATTTCAAGGAGTTACCGACGACCTATATTATCAAAGAAAGAGAGTGAGTGTGAGAGGAAGAGAAGGTTAATGTTCAATGTGTCATGAATGCCGAGTATGTTAATTATCAACGGATTTGGCACCTTTAATTCTTCCTCAAGCTCCATGATCTTGGCATCACCACCCTTGACACGGTCCTCAGCTACTTCAAGCTCATCTTCAACGAAGGCCAACTTGCGGGATACTTCATCAGATTTGCCGTCAGCATCTTCAGCGAGGAGACGGGCTTCCTTCAGCTGGTTGGTCAGCTGATCCATACGTTCCTCATCCTGCTGAGCACGGTTCTCCAATACCTTGCACATACTGTATGACAAAACACAGAACAACAATTAATAATAATAATAATAATATTGTTGAAATAAGATAAGCGTGAACTGTACTTTTAAACATTCTCATATACTAGAACTGAAAATTCAAGTTAATCGTGTATTTTTGATAGACATTCCGAGAGCGTTTTAATGTAATCATGTTTGCTTTGAGTGCAGGCGCGCGTGTGTGTTTGTTTGTTTATTCTAAGCGACGACTGACTACTAGCTGAGTGAGTCGGTGAATGCAAGTGACTATTTTGGAATGTTTATTACCGAAAGCTTTCGTCAGCGGCCTGGGAGGCTTCGGTCAACTTGGTGGTAGCGGTTCCCAAACGTTCTTCAGACTTTTCCAAATCTTCTTCAATCTGCTGCACCTTCCTGTTCAGGGCAGCTACTTCGGACTCAGCCTGCATCATATACAAATATTACTTGCTACACTTGGAGATTGAAGATTATGTTTAAATTCATTAGAAAAGACTACGACGTTTCAAACGTTTAAATTTTTAGTCAATATATGATTAATTAATACGTAATACACATACGTTGGTAAGAGCCTTCTCCTTCTCTTCCAGATCCTTGTTTGCCTGCTCCAAATTGTTCTTGTTGGAGATGAGATCACCCTCAACCTGGGCGAGCTTCTTCTGCAGCTCGCGCACCTCCTCGTTGACCTGGAGGAAACATTAAATATATAACTTTACACATCACAATAGTGCTTCATTGGCAAATATTACATTATCTTCTGTAAATATATAATTAAATGAAGGATAATCATTTAATATGTATGTATTCTGACAGATAAATCTTGTTTAAAAAAATTCCGTCTTCTTCCGTATTTAGTTTAATAAATATTAAACAACTTTTGAATTACATCATTTCAGAAAACTTTTGAATTACTTTACTTTAAGAAAAAAAAATAATAATAAAAGCTCGTTGAGATGACTCTTCTCTGATTAAGGAGGGTTGTATAGGGGAAATTTGTAATTAATTAATGACTATGTGGGTTGATGGAGGATTATGTACCTTATCGGCACGCATGTTCGCTTCCTTGGCCTGTCCCTCCATAACGTCGGCTTTGTCGGCCGCGTTATCCTTCTCCAGCTTCATCGCCTGCATTTTCTTCTTGATCGCGTCCATGTTTGCGGTTTTGTTGGGACTGCCTTAAAGGAAAAACGACGGCTGCTGTAACATAAAAGAAATTACTGTTAATTAATCATTCATGCATAGATGAGTCCAGAAAGTAAAGATTGAAGAGTCAATTAATAATAGGAAAGCATACATATGTGGATAGCGAGAGAGATTTAAACAAGGTTATAACAATAAAGAATCTACCACTTTAGCAAAGGACATTGCGTGACATTGTGTATATATGTTATTATGTTAAATTATAATTAGTAATACATTATTACATATAGTATTTGAATATATGAGAACTAAATAAATGTTCTTTTTTAGTTTTAAAAACAGATTAATAACTGTCTGTACATTTATATGGAAGTATATATTTTAATCTAAATAGTGACGGGTTTTTCATAATTTATATTATCAAAATTAACACCTCCTTCAAAGTTTAAATATTAAAATGTGACGTATAATTTTTTTAATGTTCTGAAATACAACCAATATACATATACAATATTTTACAATGATTACTCTATCAATTACTGTTCATTTTCATTATTTTTTCTCAATATATTTCACTAGAAAATGTAAAATGTTAGCGAAATATATCGTAAACTTTTAAAATGCATTTAACGTTGTAAGTTTCATACGAAATAATTGACATTTAATTGGAATTAATTCTATT
>JAGJTL010000054.1:2329763-2342720 GCA_022063505.1 Calosoma granatense
GAATTTTTGATAACAAAACAGAGAATCTTACCACAAATTTCAGAAGATTTGACAGTTGAAGATTTATATTTTAATTTATAAAACATCTGTGCCAAATTATAATTGATTTAGAGTAGGAATATTTTAAAATTTATGCCAATCTGTGGAAGATAATGCAAAGACAGAATGTGTACTTTTATTTCATAAAATTTGCATGAAACACTTTAAAATGCAATTATTGTCAACGTAGGTACATAAAGTGCGAAAAACTAATTGTAGATTAAATATAATTGGTATTTAATTGAAATACCATTAGCACATTTCACGTATAAACAAGACTTGTTACAAACTAATATAATTACTATAATCCTATCAACTGCCAATGTATTAAGGGATTAAAACTAATACAAAAATTTGTTATTAGATGGAGATATCAGTACTGTTTTAACTTATTTGCATGTTTTTGTATGTTTCTACGATTTCATTGGAAATAACTTTAAAAACCTGTTGTAAATATTTGATGGTTGATATTTGATCACGATAATCCATGACAATTATTTACAATTTAGTAGATTTATAATGTTACAAATATTTGGAATAATATTGAAATTGTCATCTTTGCATCTATTGTTAGTAATGGGTTGAAAATTTGGCAATCAGTCTTTACTAGGTCACGCCGAATATTCTAATTTGCCAATATGTGAATATGATCTGCAAATGAAAAATGTTGAGAACTGTTCCCGAAACACGACCATCGTTTCCCAGATAATCGCCGAGGACTTTGGGCCGTAAATAGTTCGTGCGCGTATGTGTGCGACTGGTGGGGCTCTCCGGGCTATGGTGGGGTGTTTTGGTGCGTGGGGGCTTTGCCCCACAGCGCCCAGTAAGGCGCTTCGCAAGCACCGTAAGCCGATATAGCTTTTGGTGGCCAGCTATCTTCAGTCGGCCTGAGACCGTGCGACATACAGTTACAGCGTCGTGCTCACTGTAAGTTTTATTACCAATCATTATTTCATCATTTATTTACACGCACACACACACACACGCCCTCACTCACATTTGTCCTTCCATTTTTATTAACACTTTTTATCGTTCCTCACATTCTTAAGCGACATAATTTATTTTATCTTCTCGCATATTTGATTGAATCTACCTTCATATACATTTCAAAACGCAAAAGTGTGTGATAATCTATAATTGTGAGTGATACTGAAATGTGAAATAAATGTGTTTCTCGCGGGCTATATTTAAGATCTCCCGATCACAATCGCTGGTTAAACTTAAAATTGATCTTTTAATCGTTACCTGGTGATCCTGGTTTATCTCCGTTTACATAAGAACCGTGCTGGTTATTTTAAGATTTATAAACTTCTAACTCTCATTAAAGTAGTTCAAACTTCATATTCATATTATTAATAATGTACATATCAGTAGAATTACTAATAGAAATAGTATTACTACAATTTATATGTAGAAAACTAATAAATGTACAATACTTTTATGCATTCGGCGTTGTGTCTTGATATATCATTGAAATCTCCTGAGCTTGCAAAAAATATAAACAGAAATATGTGTTAAAGAAATATACTAGAAGCTATAACATAATAAGAAAGTAGTTAAAAAAATGTTATAGATAATCTTGCTTGACGGGATCAGGTTCTATGAAGTGACCTTGAAAATATACTTCATTGTCACACACGCACAAACACGCAGGCACGCACATTAATGTGTGTGTTAGCCTATATTTACAGTTGTAGCGAACACATATCAAGATACCGGGCATATAGTAAATTAAACAAAATTAGTTAAATGTTGTTAATACAAATGAAAATCGCGTTTATTGCTTGGCAACGGGCAGTTTGTTTATAAAACAAATTTAATTCGCTCGATTTACGGACGAAGAAAAATTTGTGGGAGAATGTAAACTAATTGAGAACAAACGGTGGACGTCTGCCAGATTATGCAAAAATAGATCAAGCGAGTTTGAGTTATATTTAGCAACCCTCGTATGTGGGTGTTTCGGAACATTTAACTAACTTGCACCAGTTTCAAACCCTGGCAACAGATGGACACACATTTGCTTGCATACATAAGTGTATGTTGGAACATATTAATATTGCTTCAACTTAAAAAATAAATAGAACACTGTTGTATCTTTGTAGGTTAATACAATTTGAAATATGATAGCTTCGAGTTAAAGGAATTTCAGTTGTAAAATGCTGAGCACAGATTAATGATAACAATGTCTACATTACAAGTTAATTCTATGAATTATATTCGACTCGTAATATGTCTGAAGGATTATTTGAAACCATGGATTATATTTCCAAAGAAATATATTATCCTAAAGTATTTTAAGAACATTCTTTTGATAAACTATTTAGTTAAACATTAGTGTATAATTTTGTTATCAATATAAATTAATCATATAGGTTCAATGTTTCTTTGTTTATTGTTAAACAGGAAATTCTATAACGAATTCTACGAACGCTGACATTTGAATATTTCTGTTGAAAACGTATTTTATTTATCATATTTGACTCATGGTGTTAATATTTTAAATATTTATTATCTGGGAAATGATGCATATAAAAAACTGCATCGTCGATATATTTATTTACAGACGAATATAGAACAGTATTATATTGTGAACGAGACCTTACATATACTTATGCCTGTATAAATACACACTTGTCTTGTTCTGTCTTTAAAATGTTAAAATAGTTTGTGTGCCATTGCGTATGATTCATAGTCGCGACTAAACGCCTTAAAAGGAATATGTGTGCCGTTGTTGTGAAGATAACAAAAGATTATAGTCATTCTTAACATTCCACACAAGTTACGTTCGCATCTGAACACACATGGGTCAATAGAATTTAATCAAATATGCAATAGTTATTAATATATTTTACCGAAACCGCATAGTTCAATAAAATGTTTTCTGTAGTATTTAATTTGAAAATTATCTGTGTATTATTTTAATAAAATAGATTCTCAAACATGTTTTAACTAGTACGACAATTTCATAAAATCGTTATCTGAAGAGCGTGTTCTTAAGGAATATAAATTAGTTTAATGTACGTGCACGCATATACATATATACATGACGCACCATGTACAGTATTTCAAGTCTTTTATAAATGCCTAAGATTGCAGACATATTTCTACGAAACCAGTTTCACAACAAACAAAAAAAAATGTCCAACAAAAATGTTATAACTGCAATATTTAGTACTTAGCGGCTTATGGTCACCTGATACAGAGGCGTATTAGCCTACATTACATACATACATATATTTATAATACTCGTAGGCAAAAGTAAAAGTTACAATTACGCAACAATTATTTAAAAGTGCATACATTAATAAATCTATGTAATTGTTATCTGAATCTGTCAGTGCATGTAGATCAGTACATATATCTGGTGTACAGAATTAATGGTTGTTTTGGTGTAAGTCCGACCCTGTTCGATCGATTTATATTACGTTATTTATAGTGATGTTTGCAATTGGACCGCATGGATTGAACATATTCAAGTAACCGTACCAGGCTGAATACACCTGGTTCATAAACGACTCGTGACACAAATAATTAACAAGCTAAATATCCCTTATTTGAAACCCCTGCCCGTCCATCTCCTAAGAATTAACTAAATATCTGTCACAAGTTTTTCTACGCAAAACTGTTTAAAATCCGATTTCAAAACTCCAGCTACTTTCAAACCATTTGTTTTTATTCACAAGGAAAAACAGAAAACCACTGTCAATCAATAATTACAAACAGTGCAAAAAATCGCTTAGCTTGCATGTTACGGTGTTTGCAAACATATGTTTCGCACGTGCGTTATGTCAAACATCATATTAATACGCACAAGTATGTACATGCGTGCGTATGTTGTTCACATTTTGTTCTACAAGGATACATACATGTGTCCAGGATATACTGTTACGGTATGTACGTGGGTAGATACCGTTTGTTAATGGAAATGACACGTTGAATTTCGATGAAGTTTTATCGTTTTGAGCTACGTGACGTCATGTATGCAAGCCAGTGTGTCACGTAGGGGTCACCTGGGGTCGTAGCCCGGCCTGGTGACATGTAAAATGCATTGACCCACCCACCATCATGCAATATATCCTGATGTTTATCCATATAGGTTATATATAGCTTGGCAGAATGATTTTCAGAATTAGTAATAATTTCTACAGCGTTCAGTAATTTTACCTCTGCTCATTTAGAACAAATCTAATAATTTCTAGAAATGTCTTTACAAGTTTGTAATAATACGCAGAAAAAATCATTCATAATTATGGTTAACGTTATAATATAGATATATACATGCATATCATGCGATTTTAGAATATATAAGCTACGCCTAAGTAATTGAATAGTAAATATACACCATAGAATATAGCAATTATTTCTTCCTAATTCTCATCAAATAACACCCATATTTTTATACAAAGTCTAGTTTAAATGTGGTACATATTATTCCTTTAAATTATGGAACTTATTTCTTAATAACTGTCAAGAGATATTTTGTATATTTTCACTTTGAATCTGGTTTTAACAAACTCTGTTTTTCTTTTGCAGTTTTATTCCCTAAGCCCGTCCAAACACAGCCACAACCATGGACGCGATCAAGAAGAAGATGCAGGCGATGAAGCTGGAGAAGGACAACGCCTTAGACCGTGCGTTGCAGAATGAGCAGCAGGCCAAGGATGCCAACCTCCGCGCCGAAAAGGTACTAAACAAAACCAAATCTCCATTGCTCTGACACTTTTAATACCACAACGATAAATAAACCCCTGATATATTGTACATCTGTTTGGAATGTCATATTAATGTACGTTTTATTGTTGTAGGCCGAGGAAGAGGCACGCTCTTTGCAGAAAAAGATCCAGACCATTGAAAACGAGCTTGATCAGACCCAAGAAGCTCTTGGTCAGGTCAATGCCAAGCTCGAACAGAAGGAGAAGGATCTCCAGAACGTGAGTACTGCACTATTTTCTAGTAATAAGTATTAGATATTCAGCACAATTCAATGTATACGTTACATTGCTTGTTGGCAAGTTCGTTATCATGGCAACTAGGTGCCAACAAATAGTTGTTTGGTAACTAGATTCTGTTATAACAAATTGGCCAGATCAGAAATGTATCTAATGAAATTGGAATGATATTTTAACGATTCTTAGAAAGCAACTAAATCTAATTGTTGTTGGTATTTCATTTTTAAAGTTTTTTTAATAATCTTGACAACCTTTTGAGAATTTCTTAAGTATCATAAAGATTGTCAAATATTGTGTCTGTTATTTGCGAAAATTTATTCCAAAATAGGAAAATTTTAAACGAAAAATGTGATAAATCATAATTTAAAAGTTGTCTTATATAAATAGGGCAAATATGGTCAATGATAGTAATTAATCATGTAAAAAGCAATTAGTTTCAATGATTTTATTCACAAGAATATCAGTTCAGAATATATTACTGGCATATCATATATTTCAATCCATATTTGGTTTCAATACAACACATACACTGAACATACATATTAATCTGTAATTTTAAAACGCGACATAGATTTTTATCGCACATTATAGAAAGCATAACTAATAGTTTATTACCATAAATGGTTAAATATAACCTCGGTTACAGCTATACGTTCAGATAAAAATATAATTCTGGTTAAAGATATGTATGGAATATACTTCCGGTTCAATTTCAGCGCCATTTTGCCGTTAAGTATATATATAGTGACGTATTTGGGTGGGGTTCGATATGTATAATATGTATGAGTGAATAGTTAAAATTACATGGTACATGTAAATATTACGTTTAAACCACACGCGTCATTGAATGTCCCGTCAGAAATATAGCGGTATGTAATTTGAGAATTCTATATATATATACCCGGTGCTTAAGCAGTCAACTACCGCACATGTAAAAATAGATCAAGCGATCCCAAATATGGTCCCGTGTACGGGATGTAGTCACCGTGACGCCGCCGTCGCTAGCGTACAATGGCGTCATCGCCTCCTGGAGATCTATGAAAGCGGGGTATCTACGTGGGATGATTCGCACATTCATGTTTTGCGAAAATAATCTGTTGGAGGGGGACATTTATAATTTTTTGGGCTCAGTCGTACACATTCCCCGCATCTGTGATGATGATTTCCACATGTGAGACTTGAAGTATTGTCTTGTCTATATATACCATAGTTGAAGACAAACATTCCAATGGATATTGGGAAAGAGTTTTGGTTAGTGTGTTGATTTATTAGTTATTATGAAAGAAACAAGTAAGAATGTTAGGCATCCGCGGTAATTTAGGTCAGCTACGTAAGTGTAGCAGCAAACCGGCGAAAATAAGCCGTTCGCAAAAACATTCGTGCACAAAAATAAAAACGACTGCCGCCACCGCGGTTAGTTCGAAGCGTATCCAACAGATGTCGCGAGCGGCCAAATCGCGCGCAAGACGGCGCGTGTCCGCGACTGAGCACGGCGAGCAGTCACAGTGTAGGCAAGATGGCCGCGCTGACAATCACGCGTCAACATCGTGTGGTGCTGTGAGTAGTAGTATGTCAGAAAGAAGCGTCGGCCAGGGGACCACCAGGAAGCGGGGCCATCAACATCATCCCCGTAACCATGGCACTCGGAGAAAGGCGACACCCCAGGTACAGGCGAACAATAACAACACACAAGCAACAGATGACAGCAGCCACGTAACTTCAACAACAATACCACTAACAACCAAGTGGACAGTCGCCAAACATCATCAAGCAACAACACCAACACCACCAGCACCAACAGTTGAGGTAGCGCCAGCGGCAGCTCTCAACAAGAACAACTGTGATACAACAGCAGTAGTAAATAGTAACCAAGTGCCTCCGAGTGCAACTACCACTAGTGATATTAGCAACAGAACGGCAGCAGGACCACTGCCATCAGCATCGTCGTCGGCCAGTAGTAACCAGCAACCGAGTAGTGGTAGTAATAAAACAAAGAAGAAAGTCGTAGTAAATAATAACGAAACACCATCACCGCCGACGTCGACAACGACAAAAGCTAGTGAGACTAATGTAATAGAAATAGATCTAACAAATTGTGATGAAGTAGATGATAGAACTACTGAACAAGTGCCTGAATCAATATCGCAAGATGAAAAACCTAAAAAGAAACGAAGACCGTCCAAGTCACGAAACAGTAATAATAATAACAACAACAACAACAACAACAACACCGATGATGGCTACAGCTACAAGGACATCCCACGGCCAGCGGCCGAGGGTTCCAGCCAGTCGGATGCAGAGTCCGAGGATCCAGAGATCGAGGAGTTGGCGAGGCTACGGTGCACCTCCGAGAGGACAGAAGTCATCGCCGAACGAGAGACGAGACGGAGGAATCGGCGATGTGCCGACTACCCAGGGCTCGCCTTCGGCAGTTCCATCTTCAGTTCCGATACCATGATGAAATTCTCCATAATCCGGAACGAACTTCACAACATAATGAACACGCAATTAAAAAGGGTACGTACGAACAGGTAACGCGGTCATCGTGACTTTCATTTTTCTGATTCTTAGAATCAGAATCGTGCTCCGTCGTCGTCGTCGTCGTTTACAATTCAGTGTAGGGTTTAAAAATAAACTTCGGTTTGGTATATTCCGTGACATCAGACTTCAGGGGTGCCTTGTGTTTTTCTTTTCTTGGCATGCATGTCATCAGCTGTTTGGATCACGTGTTCACGCCTATATTCATGCGGTTAGCTACGACGTACGTCTGTCCGCATGGCGCGTGTTTGACATTTCGATTGATCATTGGTTGCACCGTGTAATGAAAGAAGACAATGTTCATAGAATGTTTCGCGATACAATTCACACGTACATGCGTTCAATTGTATGTACTTTGGTATTTATTAGATTTTCGAGGTATTTTAATTGGCTCTAACAATGGGAGACGTGTTATAACGGCTTTCACTGTTCCAGCGACCGAACATTGTACGTTCCATTCTGACTTCAACGCTATTTATATAATTTTAACCATAAAGATTAATTACATTACATTACAACTTTATATATTGATAATAACGGGAAATATTTTGACTTGAATTTCACAAACTGTGACTCAACATTCTACATATCTAATCGCGGACAGTATAAACAAACTGACAGATTAGAAATAATTTCAAGAGCGCAAATATAGTATTCTGTTTGATTTGGTGTATTGCCAAAGTCACAAACAAACTTATTACATAAATAATCTGAAAGTTTCATATACAACATACATTGTTTGCGCAGCGAACATATTATAATGTGCGTATCCAATTATTCAAGTAACTAATTCATATACGACTAATGAGTAATAATTATATATAGTTAATAATTAAACTTAAAATTCTCAGACAATATGTTATTGCATTCCGTGTTTAATGCAAGTGAAACTGAAGTCTGAAGCAATATTCGCATTGCGCAATGCAGTATGATTATGCAAAATATTCATATTGCCAATAATTTATAAATGGCGTTCCTTGATTTTTGCACTCGCACATATATATTTCATATATTTATAACAACTGACAGTACATTTCATGTGAACAGGGAATTGAAAAGTATTGATTTGTTCTCTTCGCATATTTGTGACATAAATTGAATTATATATTGTTAACATAAATGATTAAAAAAAAAAGAATAAATAGAGCACTATATCCGTTTTATTTGTAATTATATTTTGAAATAAATTCAGAGAAATTGAAATTTCTTATCGTGAAAAATACCAACTGGTTGACAATTACGTCATTCTTCGGGTAAGATTTCTTTTATCGATGTTGTCACGTGATTACTCGTATATCTCTGTGTGTATGTGTGTACACATGTGTTATGTATGAATGTATGTACTTGTTATCAGCGTAAAGAAGCATTTACCATATTAGGTTCTGTCCAGTATGTGATGGCCTGGTTGTATAGTATGAGGTCATACAACCTGTATAATGGCCTGTAAACCATATGGTCGTATTATTCTAGAATGTTAAGCGAATTTCTAGAAATACGCATACACATCCAACAAACGCCACTAGTTCTTCACGGTAAAGAAAATAACTATGTAGTTTATAATTTATAATGATATTACTTGTTAAAAAAGTTAATAACCAACATACTATTTATACTGATGCATAAAGTAAAAGAATTATTCTACAAATTAGTACATTATTGAAATAATATTTTTTCTACTATCATAATTATGACTCACAGAATAAACAATTATATAATGTATATAATTACACTACATTTAACAAAAACTAAATATGGTTCATTGAAATGAAACTCACATTTACAATTAATGTTTCCCAACGTTTTATACATTTTCAATTGATTGGAAATGTAATAAAACAGGTAATTTTGTAGGTGTACACTGACAGTTTGAAAAGAAAATATACGATTATAAGTATTGTTAATAACATATGCACATATCTTTGCAAAAATCAGTCAAGCTTTGAGAAATATTAAACTTTTACAAACAGCGGAACAATTATATAATGACTAGTGAACACTTCCTTCATCGCATTTAATTATATACATATACATTTTAATTTTATCGTATAACGGTTTATAGTAATACATCTTTTATAGTTGAACATATAAAATTATAGCCTTGGACAATTTATTATAAATCTATGCAAAAAAATATTAAAATTTCTTAACGTATTAATTTTTTCAGTGGCGTGGAAGCTATTTGTCAAAATCTGTCATTGAGTTTAAGTAATTGTTGTCAAATAGAAATCAATTATATTGTATTGGACCGTTTTTTTGTATTTATGTAATTAGATAATTATTGTTATATTAAGTATCATTGAACTCCTACTACAACACACATGTGACCAATGAAATTGTTTATTTTTTACATACGAATCATTGCCCCGACCTTAAAGTGATGTAATACCTCGTATAACAGTATAACAATCAAATTGTTACAGTTGAGTAAACATCATCATTGTTGTCATTTATTGATTACACTTCACTCCAGTCAAGAACAAGCAATTTTTTCGTACAAACACGTGTAGGTAATATTATTCCACTTAAATATATTTCGTGTATATTGTTATATTCTATATGTAGAAACATTATTCATATAGTTGTTTCATACGTAGAGTCAATTATTTAATCGATTTAGAAATTATTTAGATTCACTGATTGATTTTTAACAATGGATGAGTAAATGTACCGCGCCTGTATTTTGAATTTTGAACGGAAGACCCAGGTGTGTACGGGATGTGTGTGCGCGCGCGTACTAGAGAGCGGCCATTTTGAGATTGCGCACGAACCGTCCCTGCCCAGTTGACTACCGTAGTTGAACGTTGCTGTCGTACTGCCAGGTGGTTGTGTGGTGTACCGTGTTTTAGAACTTATTTAGTGTTCGTTTAAGTGAAACTTTGCCAAAATGACGACAAATATGCAACAAGGTACCCTCCTCGACGTGCTCAAAAAGAAAATGCGACAAACGAAAGAGGAAATGGAGAAATACAAAGATGAGTGCGAGGAACACCAAAAACGACTGCAAGTAGAAGTTATGCGGCGTGAGGAAGTAAGCGAATAACCAGTTTCTTTTTCTATTTTTACGGAAAACTACACGGAAATACGTGCGATTATACGTAGAATATCAGTTATCTGTCATGGAAATCATGTCGTAGTTATCAGTTGAAGTTTCTATGAGTCGTTTCTGTAACTGTACAGGTCTAGAGTGACGTTCGATACGTCTGTCTCTTTCTTGACCATTGATACTGGTCCAGGAACAGGTGGTCGTATGTCTAGAGGCGTGTTAAATCTTATAAGTGCCGTTGCCCTTCTTTTATCGATTTCAGATGACATTCTATTGATTAGTTTGTACCCTATTTGAACATAAATATTAGGCCATTTACTTGGCATGTATGGAAATCGTTTAGATAAGTATTGCAAGCCGCACCCATTCGGTGTTTTAGTGACAAAATTCGTCAAATATATCTAGTGGGTTTATTTCGTAGGTAGAATTTAGGGTTTACAGATAAACGTGGTGTAAATTCTTGCAATCCTAATCTATTGTTCATGTCACTAAATATCGTCGGGGAATGTTGAAAGAAAGCTGCTGTGACCTTTCTGGGTAATGTAACACACATAGTTTGCACTCAACTAATTTGTATGCTCGCCAAATTTATATTAGCATATTTACTTTGTGACCTAGTATTAAACTTTTCACTAATAATTCAGAAATATTTGTTAAACAAGCTTGCAGGTATATGCAGTAAAACGAGGAGTATTGATTTTACATAGAAAATGCGTACAATTTTATATTTACTGAATTAATCTAGAACCTAGAATATGTTCAGAAAACTCACGTTACTAATTATGTTTACAACAAATCAGTATAATTATGATTATAATGGCACGGTTAAAATCATATCGCGATTCCATGACTCACATCCATGCTTAATTAAAACATATGTAATTGTTTATATAATGTAATGTTAATTATTAATTCGGATTTCTCTGTGTGTATGTTGTATTTTATAAAGTAGGTTATTGGCAACTATTCTTTATATAAAAAGAAATTACTGCAATTCTATTTTCTGACAGTGTTACATATTAATAAATCTAGAAATATTTTGTTTGTTGCAAAACTGATAATATTCACACTGATATTTATTATTAATATTCTTTACAATTATCGCTATAAACTACTTCATACATTATTGTATGTCAGTATGATAAGATATATTATTGTTCAGGCATGTAAAAATAACTGGCCGATACATATGTATGTATAATAACATATACACGAATTGAATAATATAGACAAAGTGTGCATTGTTCCTGAATCACGCACAGGAAACAGACTAAAACCCGTGTTTCCTTTCCGCTAATTGACCGACCAACATCTGCATTTCACAAGTGTGTGTGTGTGTGATTTAAATATTAATTATTAATTGCAAATAATTAACGCTAACGCAAACGTCATTCATTATACAGAAACGCCGGTGCGAATATATGTATGTATTGCAATTGTGGATGCGCATTCATGTGTTATCCGTTTTTAGACGTTCTATTGTATAAGAAAAACGTGGGAGTGGTTGATGATTATTAGTTTGTTGCTCTAAAATTAAAAAAAAACCTGTTTCACTCTTTGAATATTTATATCTAGACTTCTTGAGAAAAATGCTTACTGTGAGAGAGAAATTCGTTAAAATGTTCCGAAACAAACTTAAATAATTTCTTATTACTATTTATGAAGGATGTGAGATAAATGTGTATTTATATTTCTCATATCAACACTTGTATTGTGTGTCGCATACCAAAATTGTTGATATCAATTGACTAAGATCATATTACTATACTCTTATTACTATTACAAATTACGCAATCATCTAGTTGCAAATATATACAGAGTTCAAGGTAACATTCATACTGAATTTATTTGCTAAACTTGTTACATTTAAATATTTGCAAGTGTTATTTAATTCTGCGAAATAATAAAAAATACCTGCAACAGCAGAACATTGTATTTTTTTGTGAGTTTATCAAAGAAATCATCAGAAAAACAACAATGTTGTATTTTTCACGTTTACAAGTAGTTATTAGAAATTTAGAAATCAGTCCCAGTTATTAATCATTCAGTGCATTGCATATTTTTTTTTTCGAAGAATGTCATCTTTATTGTGCTGCCGGTAATATTAATTACATCTATATAGGTGTCTTAGCTTAGAAGAGTCCGACATTCTTTGGATTCACCTTCTCTGATGCGTACCTTGTCAAGGTCACTGCATGGTCTGCGTATTATTTATTCATTCTTAACTTAGTTATGTATTCCTATAAAGGAGTACATCGATTATTACCAACTGTTTATGTTAGAAACCATAACGTTCGCAAATCAAATATTTGACAGCATACGGGTATTGAAATAATAAATATGAAGTTATCATTCGCAATGAAATAAGATATAACAGTAATATATATA
>JAGJTL010000054.1:2342730-2392317 GCA_022063505.1 Calosoma granatense
ATTTCAATCGATACAATATAAGTAATAAAATCTTTTCAAATAATTACAAGAGTTTTCGTCCAGTATTATTACACTTTCGTGTCTCTAATTGTTTAATTTCTGTCCATATGATTTGATTTGAAAATAGAATTGTGTTACAACAGCCTTCATCATCAGACTGTTTAACCATATCCCGTTATGTGTTCTATTGTTACGCGGACATACACACACACATCTGTACCATGTGTGTATGAGTGTGTGTGTGACGTCATCACATTCCTCAGGCCCTCCCTCGCACTGCTAACTCAGTGAGGCTTGACAACATCAGTCAGAATAAATACTCTGTACAACTAGAAAATACACATACTCTGTGTATGTATGTGTGTGTGTGCTTAATTTACAGAAATTCTACCAGTCTCGACTGTGCAATAACCACCATCATGTGGGCTATGAGTCGTTTATAATTAATTAACACCCCGTCTCATTTGTACACAAGTGACGTCATTGATTTTCGTATTCATAGTCCGAGCTAATATGCAGAATTTGTTAAGGTTGCTCTTTGAGTTTGGCTGTTGTTAGAACATGCATAATACAATTTACTAATTCCGGAAACATCACATAAGAGCAAATAATACTCTAGATATAAGTTACTAAAATGTACAGCTTGTTCGATCATATGATCTACTAAATAATCGTTCTGTGAAACGAATATTTCGCCTATAACAGACACAAGAATATACATATTAGTTTAGGTAATTGAGATACTCTGTGGTATTGATTGTATATTTCTTCATCTAGGCTGAATCTGAGGTCGCTGCCCTCAACCGTCGTATTCAACTGTTGGAAGAGGACCTCGAAAGGTCTGAAGAGAGGTTGGCTACTGCCACAGCCAAATTGGCTGAGGCCAGCCAGGCTGCCGATGAGAGTGAACGGTTAGTATTTTCCACCAAAATACAGTCTTCCACAATCCTATTCTCATGTGGTTCTCTTAAACGATGCGTTGCTTGAACAGACATTAGTTAAATCAGTTGTAACCATATCAGTAAGAGATTACTGTTTCTTTTATCATTCACAGAACAAAATTATTTGTTTAAACAAATCTAAGTCCTGTTCTTCGCAACTCTACTTGCAATGGCGGAAATATCGAAGTATTTCAACTATTAAAAATTATTGAATGTATAACTAAATCAAACATATTAGGAAAATGCTCTTTAATAATTAAAATATCCGTGATGTTTTGAAATGAACTAATATATCCTAAGATTTGTGTATTATTTGCAATTTTACGTCATTTTCCATTTATCTTGAATATTTAAATCCATATCTATATTTCTTATTCATTTTCGTTTCATTGTACATTGTACGAATATTTCTTGTATTTTTTTAGCTATTATCTTGTTACCTGATAGCTATTTACTCTTAGATTTCCAATTATTTTAGCGTAAAATAATAAATAGATACACCTACGTATAAAAATTCTTTCAATCACAAAAACTGACTACCGTTATACCGTCTTTCAACGGTCTGGCCTTCGATTTTCCGCCTATACAACGTGTTACAGGGAACCATACAATTTAGCATTATATATTCTCTACTATTTGTTCAGTTTTATGGCGTTTTTATAGTTTATTTATCCTTAGTTATGCACCCACACACCACCAGGTTAGGTGTAGATTATCGCGCACAGTGTCTAGCACACATGTATACAATCTCTTATTAGTCATACCGAGCAGAGAACAGGTTGTTATAAAGAAATTAGTCGCCCACCAATCTTATAGAAATGAATTAAACAAATCACATTTACAAACTGGGGGTGTACCAAGTTTTAAACTTATAACTCTGAACAAATTTAGATCCTTCTTATAAAAATTACCTCGTAAATTAAAATTATGTAGTATTGTATATCAAAATTCCGCTGGCCTTTTTTATATATGTGCTTCAGTGATTAATAAGAACAAAACTACCTTATTTTTCGATACTCTAAATGAGAAAAAACATGAAACTTAATAGTTAAATATGATACGCGCATTCGTTCCTAATTAGCTTCTAATTCGTACATTTGATCTCACCATATGTTGAGGCTTGTTAACTTGCAAGAATAATCATTGGAATCAAGCAACACTACACTGTAAATTGTACCTGGAGAAAAGTGAGAATAAAAGTGTTCGTTTTATGAATGTAGTTGAACTCGAATCGTTTGACCGTGGGTGGAAATATCGCGTTTAATTTATCGATTCAAGTCGTTGAAGTCGTTGTGCCTTTATATGACGGTTTCCTCTTTAAGCCCCGTGACTCATTCGACAGTGAGACATGAATTTGGCGCCACAGATTCGGAAGAAAAACCACACTGGCCTAAATTGGTAACACTGCAAAATTAGGTTCATTTATTTAGCTTGTAAACGAATAAGGAATGAGTTTGCTTTTAAAGTAAAATCAGTTCATTGTACTATCTGATTTGTACCGTGGCGAATTTTTGTGGTTTCCGTATGTTGATATACTCGCTGTATCTGTAAATGAGAAAATATATAATTCGTTAGACATATTTAAATAGAGTGGACATAATTTAAAAAGAATGTCAGAGGACCATATTTTAAACAAATTTCGTATAAAACAATTATATATTATTTTGGAATGAGATGTGCAAATTTCGCAATAATTAATAGTTTGTCTTCTAAGTTTTGATTGCACTATACATAAATATAATAGTACTTTGATAATACCAGTATATATATTTAATTTACAATCTCGTCAGACGGTATAAGAAATCATATTTTAATCATACTTAATTCGAAAGAGTACTATATATTTTGACCCAACATACACTCTTAGTACAATATTCCAAATCACTTTTAATCAAACTATATATCGTGTGTTTCACATGAATCTCATTGCATTTAATTCCCAGTAGTACTACAAATTATCTAATTTACAAACACAACTCCCACAGTATGTTACAATGCGAGCAATCGAATTTTTAAGCGGATGCACGCGTATTCATTGTTTGGGTACGTTGCTCTTTTTGTCGTCACCGCACCCATACTTCTCTCTGTGGTTGTTTAGCCCTTCGTCAGTGGGTATGGTTGCGTGGAGTCCCCCCCTCCTCTCACATTTCCCCTAATTTATTTTTTGGTACACTCCCCAGTGTAGAATTAGAGAGAATCGAAAGCCAATTGTTGCGTCTAGCGGAATTATTATTCATTGTTTACAAAGTGACAACGATTCTGTTTAGATGAATCACACGCACTTGTAAATCAATCGTATGTGATACTGGAATATTATATGTGTCATAAAAGATTCAAAGAAATATATTTAATCATAAATAAAAGTCATATCTTCGTATAAAATTAATTCTGATACCAAAACTATCTTTAATATATTCCTAGAAAATTAATAAATCGTGACATATTACTATTATAAATTTGATTTCTATACAGTTTCTCTTTATTATATTTTGGCATTAATTATATCTGCATGATTTAAACTCTTATTGTAAAACAATTATGATTACTTTTTGAAACGTATTTGCATGTAATAGAATCAGAATACATGTATATTGATATATATATATACGAAATTGGCAAATACAAATATCGCGTTGTATAGGATACGCAAAGCCCTGGAGAACCGAACAAACATGGAGGACGACAGAGTGTCCTTGTTGGAAATGCAGTTGAACCAGGCGAAACTCATCGCCGAAGAGGCGGACAAGAAATACGAGGAGGTATTACACGGAATGGACACAGAGTTGTCCACCGGTTCTACTACACTATATGGTGGTGGTGACACGCACACACACGATGTGTGTATCGTGTAAACAGGCCTTTAGAACGTTGTTTACAGAGTACATAGTTCCACTTAATACGTACGCAAACATTTGATTAAATAGTAACTTATTTATAGAGCGTATTAGAACAAGAAGATAATATGAACATGTGTACTATGTTTTTTTCTTCTGGAGAAACTCATTTGTCATGTCTGTGAAAACAATGTTCTAGAAGAGTTTGTTTACATGATAGCACGGATGTTAGGGATTGGTTAGGGCCTCTGGTTAGGATGTTTTCAGCTTTTGACAGGTGCTCCTCCTTCTCCCCCGCGACGGGAACGTGATGTCATGCACGTCTACTACACATGTACGCATGCGTGCGCTGCGTATCACATGCATGTACGGGGCCACACCAAGGTCAGGGAAGGTCGAGCAAGGTGTCGAATCTTGTTCGGTTAACGACATATACTTGAACTTTCCATTGACCGGTTCACAGATTGTAACAAGATACTATTGTTTTGTATAATATATACACCTATATAGTATGGCCCCGTACATAACATTCATTACAATACACACAGACATTCTCTGTACTGTACTGTATTTAAGATACTACTGTCTGCTGTACTTTTTACACATCTGATATTCATTGATTGATATGACTATATATGTATTGAATGTATATTTGTTATTGTTATTTTTCCGCTCAGTCAACGCAAGGTTCTTGAGAACCGCTCTCTGGCCGATGAAGAGCGTATGGACGCTCTGGAGAACCAGCTGAAGGAAGCCCGTTTCCTCGCTGAAGAGGCCGACAAGAAATATGATGAGGTGCCTGCATACGAACCCGACAACACATAGTGTTTTTAGCAAGTTGCTCTTCCCCCCCCCCACACAGAAATAAAAGTGTCCGCTACTACTAATACGAATTAAATGCGACCTCACGTGTGTAGATGTGTGTGTTTCGCTGATTGAAAGAAAGAGATATAAAGGTACCATGGAACCCACTTGTGCGTGTGCGATCAATCAAATAGTGCGGTTAATATTTGCAAATTGTTGTGATTTACCATCATCGACAGTGGTTCGGCATAATATGTCCTTGTATGAATCATACTGTATGTACTATGTTTTCCAAAATCTAAATGAAAAGAAAGAAAGAATCTGTGAAACCGTTGGTATCATCTAGTTGTACTGCTACTGTTACCAACCTAGTGATGTTGCGCGTTATTTTTTGACTTGGATAGATTCTTTAGTTACTGTTGCTGTTGTTGCTGTTGTTGTTGTGTTTCTCATAGTTACTTTGATTATTTCCATGTTGGCAATTACTTTAAAGTGTAGTGCAGTGGTAACGAAAGTGTGTGAATTAACTTACCTACCTCGTTTCCATTTAGTTTCTATCTAGATTACACTTGTGAACGAATATACAGACACAGTTAGATATATTAGGCATTAATTGTTAATTAACAAAAGTTTTACGAGTTACAATAATCAAATTGTTCTTTGGGGGAATTTTAATATTAATATGATAGTAATCAGTTTTAGATTTAGTTTAATATTTTCTTTTTTTTTGGTGAAATTTGTTCTTTTTTTGGTCATGATGATGTTTGTTAGTTGGTTATTAGGAATTATAATTAGTAATGATTTGGGAATTTTTAGTCAATGAGTCGTCGTGGTGATTGAAATTAGTTAATGAGTAAGAGACATAATTATGCAAAGACTGTCCAGTTCTCTGGACCTATGTGCCTCAGGCCACGTACAAGATGAGTATGTGTTCCATGGACTCCTGAACAAATATCATTGTTTCTGCATGGTTGTATACTGGAACCAAAACAGAATATATCATTGTTACTCAAAGATAAAACCACTGTAGTTTATTATATAAGTACATATTTATGTAATATCATATTCTGCTGCTGTTCATTTAACTTATGGTACAAGAATGTGAACGTAGCACCAAAATTTCCTATAAATCACTTGATATACTGTTATAAATTCATATGAAAGAACAACCGTTCTGTTTTGGTCCAGTTATTTGATGAACATGTTTCCTTACAGGTATTTACCGCCAGATGCTACTAACCATAAGCGCTATTTGCAGTGCCCATAATGACTATATTGTGTTGTACCATATTGCGTTGTTTTTTTGCTGCTATATTTTTGTGTGTATTTTCTCTAATATTTAAGTATAATTACCCAATAATTGTTCATTAATTTACATACATAATTTAGCTATAATGTTATTCAAATTTATGACAACTGAACAGTATATTTTAAAACATTAAACAATTATGTCAGTTTAGATTATTAATCTCAAATATATGTTGTCATAGATTTGAATTTGTGTGCGAATTTAACATTTGAAAAATAACAGATATGAAAGTCAAACAGTGAAATTCATATCTGAAAGTAATTAGTAGATAGCTAATTCATATTTGTCCTAATTTTGTATTTATTTAGTAGCAGTAGGATTGAAACACATCCGACCAAAATTCGATAAAAACAATAAAAAATACAAAAAAAAAACACACTGTATGCCAGTTACTTCGAGGCGCATATCCTTTCTTAAAATGCCGTCCAATTATCGGAGAAAAAAATCTTAAATTTCTTTCTAAATCTTAACATTTCTATAATTATAAAAACTGCTAAAGATTCTTTTATATCAAGTCAATAAATAAATAGTTTTCTTTAGTTGTCCGATACAAAAAATTTCACGCAGATCTTTGAAATTTGGACAAATATGAATTCAGTTAGAATTTGCAATATATTGATCATCATTGATTCGTGTATTTCATACTGTGCTTATGATCATAGGTGGCCCGTAAATTGGCCATGGTTGAAGCTGATTTGGAACGTGCTGAAGAACGTGCCGAATCCGGAGAAGGGTGTGTTTCTTGATTAGTTGACCGTTTGATGATTGAACACTTTGTCTGTGCGTGTTTGTTGCGCATGTTTGCCTTTAGATCTGTTTGCGTTTGCAGTAGTTCCTTTACAGGTTGAAAACTAAACCAGAGTGATGTCCCGGAGCCTCAGTGTCCTAACTGTGTTTGTTATAATATGTTTTGCTCATAGAGTTTAGCTAGTTAGATTAATCATTAACCTTAAAGGCTATTTGAAATGACAAATGTTTAATACAAGATTCATCTTCAGTAAAACGAGAGAGAATTATTCTTATTTTGAATCGCATTTCTGATATACAAGTGGATAATGTACGAAAGTATATCATGAATTGTATAGTTTTTACTTCATTTCAAATACCAGTCATTGGATAGTTCGGTTTGATAGTTTTAACAGAAATATGAGACGGATATGTATACTGTTTTTGTTGTTTGAAATAGCCTTGAGTGTTAATATAATTTAGTTATGTACGTTTTAACGTGCATCGACAGTTTTGTGGCATGTTGTTTTTGCATGTGTGTTGTTATGTGACTTAGGTGGCCCGCAAACTGGTCCTCATGGAACAGGATCTGGAGAGGGCTGAGGAACGAGCAGAACAGAGCGAGGGGTTTGTAGTTTTATAAATGCATTCTATGTTGCACGAATATCTAGAATCTAGAAATTATAATATACCATTAGTATACAATACGGAACTGTTTTTGTTAAAAACATTTTTATAACAATGAACATAACCAAAATAATATCAAAATTCTGTTTATATTAAAATTAGAAAACAGTGTTGGATTATATTTAAGATGAATTAGTTAAATGTGAATTATACCAAGTCATATAATTGTAGTTTATTATAACCGAAACAGTTTTTAAATGTAGTTTTAATTATATTGTAAGTTTTACAATGAGAGAGATATTAATAAGTATTTGTGTATGATTGCAGCAAGATCGTAGAGCTTGAGGAAGAACTCAGAGTTGTCGGTAACAATCTTAAATCCCTTGAGGTCTCTGAAGAAAAGGTATGTTTCCCTTTCATCTACATAATAAAGAAATATAAATATATTTACAGGCTGTTCTAGTCTAGTCTATAATATAGAATTATATATACCATTCATATATATATAAGATTCAAATTCTTATAAAGAGAAGACTTCAAATTTCTTCTCCATTATTCACGATATAATTATTCACTCCTATATTATTTTATATATTTGTACTAGCACCCACTATTTACGCAATAACTGTTTTGAATATAGGCCAACCAGCGTGAGGAAGAATACAAAAACCAAATTAAGAACCTTACCACCCGCCTAAAGGAGGTACAGTACACGTGGTGTACCCCCTTGTGCCCCTGCCCTCTTTATTGTTTTAACCCTCACTGATAAGTTGTTCCTGTTAAAACCGCACGATTTGTCGTTCGTTCGTATTTATAGGATATATGATGTTGATGATGATGACGCCGTCATATTTCTTGAAACGTCTAACCATTTGTGTTTTCAATTGATTTTGGAATTATTAACTGATTGTTGTTTGGTGTTCTATTAACGTTTAACACAGGCTACGCAGCGAGAAGAGACGTTTGAAGGTCAAGTCAAGGTTTTGGACAGGCAACTCAAAGAGGTAAACAGCGTTTGCGCACTAGACAGAGATGCGCGCGCATTCATCATCTGTCATTTGCCGGGGCTATGAATTTTCTTGCCTCCCTTGCCCCGTATATACATATTTTCAGTGTTAGGAGGTTCTTCCAAGGGGTGTGATGCTGTCTGTAGCTGTATGCTTGTTCTCCTCTCACTGTTATATGTATTATTGTGTATCTTATTGTCTGTATGTGTTTGTATTTATCTTCCTTCATCGGCAAGGGACTGCATTCAGAAACTTATCAATAATATATCTTTGTACAAATGTTAGATTGAAGTTTCTGCTAATGTCTCTTCCGTTGTCGACACTTATCCTTAAGTTCTTGGTGTATTCCTCAATATGTAAACGTAATAATTGATCCTGTATATTGTACTGTAATCACCTGCATGTATATTGTGTACAGGCCACAGCTACCAATGAAAATTTCGAGGAGAAAATTCATTTGATTTCCGATAAACTACGTGAAGTAAGTTCCCTCCTAAAGTTCCATATCATCGCACTATTTATAACCGTCCCAATATTAGAAATATTCTTATACATTCCTCTCACAACCTTTTATGTATGTTCAGGTCTAAAGAAATTATTGAAAAAACATTGTTCTGCTTTGTTAACTATACCGGTTGTTTGTGTAGCTCCCTTTATAAGAGTTTATAATTACAATTAATATTGTAATAAAATTACTGTATATTTTAATTGTCTCCCTCGGTTGATCAAGCGAAGAACTGAACATACAAAAACTGAATTAATTCTACAATTATAAAGGCTGTGCTTCACCACTATTCTGTCACGGGAGATTAATAATTCTTTCATTTCCTGAACTAATAACTATGATTAAATTATTGTAAATGCTTTTGTATTTAATGGGCTGTAAGTTTATTTCATAGTTAGCAAGAGATTCGTATCGAATGTAAAATTAGTTTCATCTTTAGTATATTTACACTGAAACTCACGAATTATATTAGTTTTCCTTTCCTTGCTTGTGTGCTTATGTATCTTGATTCTTTATATCTAGTTTCATCCAGGCACTTGTATCATATATTTCATCACCAATGGTTATGGGTTTGTACATAGAAGTATAAGGTTTGCATGACTGTGTAAGTAAATATGCATGCCTACACTCTTTTATATTTTACAGTGATATTTCTCTATCTCAAAATTAGAATAAGCTTAGAAATTATTTTGAATTGAAGGACATTTGAACTTGTTGAGATATATAAATGCATACAGTGCTTTTTTCAATGAGCTGTGGGAATATAGCAATTTTTATCTGTAGATGGAATTTACAGATACAGGGATTTCACTGAAAATTTTAAATATTGCATGACTCTGCATTTTTAGTACATTAAGATTAATATCGCGTTCATTAAATATTTAAATTCTTGTATAAAATTAAAAATCAATTATGGTTAATATTGTTTTTATTATTAATTCCATATTTTCTTATTTAGATTCTTGTGATTTGAAATTAATTATTAGTTTTTTCAACATATTTATGAGACAGTATAAAGAAATGTATAATTAAATTTTTTCTGTTTATAATGTTGTTTTGCAAATATCGATGCCGTTTTTGAATTAACACAATTCATTGTTTAGTTTGTTATTCATGATTGTACAATGCAATTGTTATTCGTGCAGGCTGAAGCCCGTGCTGAATTCGCCGAGCGTTCCGTACAGAAACTCCAGAAGGAGGTCGACAGGCTCGAAGGTATGTTTCTTATCCATGCGTCACAGTCACCAATATATATACCGTACCTGTTATACATACCCATATAAATACAATAGTATCTTTAGTTATTCGTTTAGAGTAGTTTTCGTTTAGTAGAGTTCTATTTTTGTATTATTTTTGCTTTAATTTTTAATCAGTATATTAATTTATATTCCAAGATCAGTTTGAACTGTATGAAGTGTTACAACTAAACTAGATTTACAAATGAAAGTAACATTTGCTGCTGTTGTTGTTGTTGTGTGCGTTTTTGTGTGTTAACCCAAAATAACAAATTGCAGATGATCTCTTGTTGGAGAAGGAGAAGAACAAACTTTTGGCGGACGAAATGGAAGCGACCTTGCATGACATTCAGAACATGTAACATGCGTCAACCTACTTCGTATTTCAGCATACAATTACATATACTATATAACTTCCTCGCCACCCTCAACCTTTATCTCTTTCTTTCTCCCTCACACTTCCCTCTCACCATCAAACTCTAAACATTCCCTAAACGCGAGTGCTCCTGTTTAGATGCTGGACTGCGAGATCCAATACAGACAGACACACACACACACACACACACATATACAAACAGTATTTGAAATCGGAAATATTACATGTCCGTTTGAAATATTGTTTTCAGCAGTAGAAGCCTACATATTAATATATAGATATATTTGTCGCTTTCCTCAACTATTTTTGCATGTTATTATTTGTCCTCTTGTTGTTTTATTTAAAAGCAGTGAAGCTTTATATGGTTGTTGTTTTTTCTGTTCTTTTCATATGGAATTATTTTCGGTATTGTTTATTATAATTTTTTTGGAGTAATTTCTGAATAAAATTTTTGTATAATTATACTATGTACGCTTCTAGTGCTCGGAACCTATATTTTTTTGTTATTATTATTTATCAAAAAAATACGCAAAAAGATATATATTTTTTCCAAAATTTAAGCATACGATCGAAGGCACTGTGCACTTTATTTAGTAGAGTATGTTTAGATAGACATTTATTTAATTTTAAATAAAAAAAGATTATAATTATTTTATTTTTTAAATAGATTTACATTTTAATTAATTTTGCTAACACTAATGATGATTGAATGATTAAGAACTAGACCGACCGCTCGCCGCTCCCGCGCCCTGCTAAACCACTGTTGTTGGCAAATTTGGTCTTAAGATTCAATATTTCACATTCCAAATATTGATTGATTTTGATAATAAAACATTATGAATATACATATATTGATAATTTATATTGTTCATTTGCCATAAAATTGTTTGGAGGTTTTATTAATTTTTGTGGTAAATACAACCTCATTTCGGGTGTGACCTATTATGACTTGTACATTTTTTTCATTATATTATCATATTAAATTTATATTACATTTATGTTTGTTTTGAGTTTTTTTCCTTGCCTAAATAACACGAAATATTGTCTACACATAAATTGTTTAATGCCAGTGTGTTGTTTTGCATGAAAATTGTTAAAGTAAATTTTATTATTTGATATTTATCATTACGAATTTTTCGCTGGCATGTTTGTTGCTTTTCCAGATGAACTCATTGCAGAAAAGGAACGGTACAAGGAGATTGGAGACGATTTGGACTTGGCATTCGTCGAGTTGATTCTAAATGAATAATAATATAATAATTTATTGCATATTCTGTAACTCGTTACGCTGTTTGACAATTGACAATTATTTAACTAAATTACTCAATAATATGCTTTATTTTAGTCTAGTTTTTCGTTTAATTATTATTTTTATCCGCGATTACGATACATCCAAATACAACTGATTTTATTTACCTACTAGTAAAAGGCCAGTATTTTTGTGTTTTTTAATTTCTGTCTCAATTTCTGTTTTATCGTCTCGTAATATTTTTTCTCTCTCGTCTTCGTAGAATAGAACTATGTACATGGTTATTATTGTGATTTTGACAAAACAAAAGTCGGAATGTTCATTACTTTTTGTAATATAGAAAAAATACTATTCTAATCATTAGTACAAAATCTGAATAAGTTATACTGTCTCTTATTCTCTTTGAAATGTAAATTTTCAAATCAGTGAATCTTTTAATGAAGATTCTTCAAATTGTTTAATAATACCAAGATGAAATAAGTTTAACTTTCTACACTACTATTTGAATAAAAATATCTTTAAAGAGTATTTAGTGCTAAATCACAATAATTAAATGTTTTTGAGTTCGTCTGTTATACGTGTGTCCTGTGGCCTTGTTAATATTTCAATCGTTCTCTCTTGTTCGACGCTGTCAATCTTCTGTGCTCTTTATTTAACACACCTTGAAACATTTCAGACGAGCTCGTTGCCGAGAAGGAACGTTACAAGGAGATTGGCGACGACTTGGACACCGCCTTCGTCGAGCTTATTCTGTAAGCATTGAATCAAATGAGAACTACTACACACAGATATCCATTTCCAGGATATTAACTTTTACTATTTCTTATTTTTTCAGCAACTAAATACATCCCTGCACAATTATTTTCAGCAGTGGTCCATATTATTGCCGACTCAATACGTTGTAACATCAATCTATTTCGTATTCTTGTAAATTTGTCCATTCTCATTTACGTTTATCGATGATGTTCTTTCCTTCTTAATGCGTATTATACGGTCATTTTGGGTAAAACACACGACGTGTATTTGTATAATACATATAACATATATGTAATGTTATCATTTTCTGTAATATGTACCAAATAATATAAGTTGGAATATTTCATTTCATTTCATTATGATTTCATTTCTTTCTACCTTCCGTTGTTTGCGTAGTGCATGCAATTATTTACGTTTTTCTATAAGTACAACACATCCTGTCAATCAAACAATATCCTGATACCTGAATTAATATTTAATACTAATTGTAATTGTACCTGTACTAACTCTACTAATTTTCAGATGAACTTCTCGTTGAAAAGGGAAAATATAAAGCTATAGCCGACGAAATGGACCAAACAATGGCTGATTTAGCTGGCTACTAATTTTTGCAAATACTAGTTAACAAACACCCGACCATCTTGTCTAGAAATAACTCAAAACATTCTTGTATAATGTTCGTCCCGAGTCTAGAAACTACCAAGAATTGCATTTTGAAATGTTCCTAGAACAAGTTAATGGTCTTGCGAAAGGAATGATCGATCATTCAAAGTGCTGTAACTGCCGATAGCTTTGTTAAAAAGACTTTAAATCAATAAAAAAAACATTCCTGATATTTGCTTCACTCTCTGTAGAATCGTTCAGATTGCTAATGTCTATTTTGTATTATTTTAATAACAAATGTGTCAATAATTTTGTATGTACCTGTCGTTCGTATAGAGACGTAGGTAATATGCCAAATATCTATATCGTTTTTAAATCAATTTTTAATTTGCAACTTTGATTGTTCTATTGTCAAAATGATATCTTACAGATCAAATTAACAACATAACTGTTTTACCTTTGTGAAATAATACGTTTTTTTTAAACAAGCAATATTGAATAACATTCTACGATTTTGTTGTTTTATAAAATTACTTGACGTTTCAAAAGAATTCTTCGATATAATTGCACTAGCGCTTAAACACAACATTCGATTAACTCCCATTCCGTCGGCTGTTTAATTACATGTCAATATGCTTAATTACATGAACTGTGTAAACAAAGATATATGTAAATTGAGACACTTGTACACTCATTTCCATTTTGTAAAAAATTTATATCAAAACAGCCATTATTTTTCAAGAAATCAGTTCGTTTTTATTTATATTAATCCCGTTTACTCTTCCACGAATAAGAATCCTATTTTATGATACATGATTTTACCGTACAAGGTAGGTAAATATAAATATTTGTGTGTCAATCACAGTATATACTAATAACATGGAATAGAATGTCCTTTTTATCTTTTCAGAATGTACATCAATGTACAAAAATAAATATCATGATAAATATATTTTCTGATATTCTAATATATCAATAATAATATTATATTTACAATAATGTACTGTTATAAATATCAATACTATTTGCAGTAAGATATATATTTCAAGATGAAATGAACATTCATATATTAGAGTAATGAAAATATATGCTTTGTAATTTATTAAATGTATACCAATTTCGTAAATTTTTAATATTCTTTGGTCCCTTGACAGTATTTCGAGGGTAAATAAATAACAGTTTATATCAGTAGAACATATTTTGATCTTAAATATCTCAACTGATGGCAACGATTTTAACTTGAACATTGTTTCAACTTCTGTGTTGCATGTAGATAATTTTCGTGTAGATGTTCTCGTAAGAAGACTGGAATTATGAGATCAAAAAGTTTTTGAAAACTCCCTGGATATATTCAGACATATTTGACAATTCTACAAATAACTGTATACCAATATGCTGCTGATAATTTGACAATTACATTGATACATTACAAAATTATGGATCTGCATTTAATTGTTGTAGATTTTAATTGAAATCCTACTCAGTTAAAAATTATTTGCACAGTTTCATATTAAGTTAAGTCAGTGTTGAGTCCAAAGCGTTTACGTCGCGAGGGTGAAATAACGACTGGAAAATAATTATTCATGCTAATGTAAATTATTGTATTTAGCCGTGGGGAATTTTATTTCACCTTTGAAATGGGGGGGGATATTACCTTCTGGATACAACACTGGCCATATAGATTTGCTCTTCGATAGACAATATTTGAAGATTGTTTTCGATTTTCGTCAAGCATGCATCTATGAAAGAAAATCTGCGACATCTGTGCTACATTTCAATATGATTCGGTCGAATCAAGTGTCATCTGTATGCTAATATCGTACGATCCACCGTCTCAAGAAAATAAAATACAGATTTTTCTGTATACACACACAAATATTATTGTGATATGTTATGTACACACGTACACAGATATTGGTACGTAGAAAATTAGATATTTGAAATTTTCTATTACACCAGTATATACAGGCCTAGAGGAAAATAAATACAGGGTACGCAGTTTATTTTCTAGCCGAAGGCGTATTAATTTCCCAAGCTGTGACCCAAACAAACGTAGGCTAGTGTGGGTCAAAATAAACAGAATACAATGAAGGTAGCTTTACCCTCTGGTTGCCACGGCAACGGACTGTTTGTTTAATCCGGGTAAATGTTTTTGGCATATCGTTTACGGCGTAACACATTCGTATGCTTTTGTTTTTATAAATAGCAGAATAATGTAATAGATATTAAGATATGAGTGTTCCTGTATGCGTTATACACGCATTGTGTAATGTACCTACCTGTAATTCGGTGTGTGCATGTGTGTCGCTCTCCCTGCTTTCTCAGGTGTATATTTGCCACCCTTTATTGACCGTACTGGTGGTAAAGAGATTACTCCTGCGCACGCGCCCCCCCTCAAAGTTCATATGTTTACACTTCTTTTGTCACGTAATGGAATTGAATAACTAAAGAATTATGTGCGAATTTGATGGTATTTGCCAATTCGTAATAGTTTTATCTTGTAATGTATCCAAATACGAAGTGAAAAGTATGAAAATGTGCAGAAGAATGGATAACTTTTGTAGTCTAAAAATTTTAAGTATTTATAAGTTCTCTGTAACGACGGAAACACTCACAAGATGAAAAATATTTAAAAACTTGTATAATAGCATCACCGAACTGAAATAAAATCCTATTATATTTTTACAAATAATTTTCTGTAGTTTTCAATTTATGCCAGGATTTTAGTACGAGAATCTATTTAAATCTCTCGAATAAAAATCAACAATATCAATGTGAAACTAGACAGATTTAATATTGTTCTGTTTGATTCGAGATTGAAGTTGAACTTTTTAGAAACCCCGACACTAAAAGTATATTCAAAAAAGATTTTTCTCTTTGTTTCATAAACAATCAATCTCTTTGACTGTAATATAGCAACAATAAAACAGCGTCAGCTTTAAAACACAACTGTTTTCTGTTTAAGTGAAAAACCGTTTCCTTTTTCAATGTATAAAACGCCCGCAGCATGTCGTACTTTTTATATTATCCTCTAAACACACACTCTAATGCCGAGTACAGTGACGTTTCATATGGAGTACGTGTTGCGCTTTTCTACCTGACTTCGTGATATGCATTTTTCAATGTTAATATGTTGTAACCTGTGAATCGTCCGGCCCGGCGTAGGTGCGCGCAAGGACGCTCGGCGTCGGTACACGAGGGCAGCCGTTGGTAGTAGCGTCGTGTGTCCGTCAGTTTGACTGTGAAATCGGTGGGTGTTGGTACGAAATTTGAACAGCGCTACGCTGAACACTTAACGTACGATAAATATTGGTAAGTTTAGATACATTTAAAATTTACTTATTTATACAATCACAAATTATATATTGATAAACCACAATCTTAGGTAAATTATTGCTTTTAATTATATTACAGCAATAAAATATGAAACGTTTATTTATATTTATTGTATTTCTAGCAAGTTTACCAATTAATATGTATATTGCCGGTACAGGTATATTTATATTTAATATTCAATATACATACAGTACAGATTCAACAATATTATTTATAATAAATTAATATGTTTTATACTTTTGTTTAGTTTAAAATTAAAATAGTATTGTGTGTCTGTTGCAGCATTTAATTAATTAATTTTTTATTTTGTTGCCTATGTTAAGGATTTCTCGATCACATTATGGTAATTGAAGAAATACTTTGTTTTTTCATATTCTGTGGAAATGAATATTCGATCAACGGTACGATAATTATTTCATGTCAATGGGTCGTGTTGAATATGGATGATAAGGAAATCAGATAAAAGTACTAATAACCAGTTAACTCTTGAATATCCGGGTTAACGTGGAAATTGGAAATATGTAAGTACACGAGCGAATAAATAAATTGTCCACTGATGATCAAATTACATGTCATATTTTGATCTGAAGTATCAAAAGATAATATTCCATTTCGGTAACGTATATTATTCATTACCATTCTTGCTAGGATGTATCATAGCAAGAGGGAAACAACAGAGATTGATAGTATTATATGTATTATTCCAACTTGATTGATACCATTATTCCAGCAGTAGATTTCTCAGTGAGCTATTCAGTATCAAATTAATTGTATTAGACATTTGTCTCAGGCGAGAAATGTATTTAATAATGTAAACACAACAACACAGATATCATATTTTTGTTTGTTTTCTTATTTGTATACACAAATGAAATGAGCTAAAGTAAATATTAATTATATTTTCATGAAGATTTCCTGACCTGCTATTCACCTACTCGAACAATCACCTGACGTTATAATTACCTTAAACAAACACGAAAAGAGTCCGTTAGATATTATGCTAATTAAAATTTGTGTTATTTTTGGCATAATTAAATTTGAAGCTTCCAGTAATTCCTCACAGTTCGCAGAAACTCCTGAACCATATGTCTCTTATAAAAATGGAACTTTTTCATAATGAATATCGTCGTGCATTTTCTAAATTAATTCAAATGCAAATTATTACGAACTGAAGGTATATCAATGCTGCGCAATATTGAATAAAATGTATATGTCGTTAAAGAATGAATCATAATTGAAATTTCTAATTAGTTGGCAAGAAAACTGAACAATAAATTGTCCAGGTTGACAATGCTTAATAGATTAATTTTATTTGTTGTTTACAACATCGTAAAAAATTACAACCACACATTTTGACATAACGCCAGACGTGCAGTTATTTTGTAAGTGGCTAAACACTTCATTTTAAAGGACACTTTGTCTGTTCCACAAAACTGTCGTTATTCATTTCTTTTCATTTTTCTTGTTTTCTACAAACGAAGATCCAGTATAGTTTTATAAGATTTGTACGTAATCCAGTTTGTTGTTTTGAAGTTTAAGAAACACTTCGTGCGAAAATATACAAAAAGTAGGATGAGAAAGATGGAGAAATTTCACTATAAATTCAGGATAAAAATGTTTGGATTTTATGTTGAACGTTATTGTAAATTCATGTTTTGAAAATGATTCTTCGGTACAGTACACCTTGGTGCAGATAAGCCAAGTGTGTGCTGATACAGGCGTCATTAAGGATAATGTACGAAGGGTGCTTTTAGCGAAGGGAAGTCTTGAAGATATGAGCTTCAAGACTCGGCTCCGTTTTCATTCACAAGAAGTATTTCGTCGGATTTAATGTTTCACACCAAAATGACTTTTGATAACGTGGCAAGTACTTGAAGATTGCGGAAGCGCCTTTGTGCATGAATTTTAATAGTCTACGTTAATTATGATTGCTGGGGCATTATCTGAACTTGTTAATCCAAAATTAACCAGCGTAATCTATGGTCTGTACAAGTACCACTACCAAATCTCTCAAAAAGCTGTTTATTAAAACGAATTACAGACATCTTAACACTTTATTCTATTCCTGAAATATTTTGCTAACCAAAGGATTAAATGCATTAATCTTCTCAATTCCTGTTCAATGTTCAACAAAGTTCGATACTGCAATAATTCTTACATTCATACATTAATCGTGTTCGTGTAGAACTTCTCGTTACACATGGCTACCGGTTATACGGTTACCGCTTGTATAATGGCCCAAAGTTTCCAAACCAGGCACTGGTAATACACTTCAACTTCTACCAGCGAGTGCCGGTAACATCTTGGAAAATTTTATAGCGGTATTTTCAACTAACGGCTCTACACTTGCCACGCTACTTTGTATTTAATTCAGTATTTCAGTGGACAATAAAAATTAATCTTTTTTCAATAGAAATATCCTTTAATTAAATTTGCAATCGAATCCTTGCAAGTCATCACTAATATTCCTTGGTAATTAAAGTGACATTACGGAGTCAGACTAGACAGATTCAATATTGTTCGTTTTGTTTTGAGATGAACTAAAAGAAAATTGTATAAAATTGTCGAGACATCTCCGGACTACTTGATACTTTCTTATTTCTTTTTAAAACCGTATGTGAAATTCAGCAAACTTTTAGATATTCCTATACTGATCGGAAAGATTATTTCATAGATAAATATCCTTTATCCGGATTCGCCACAAGGTTGATATTCGCGACAAATTTAATTTGATACGGAGTATAAGTCGTCTGCAGTTTAATAATTCAGACAGCATCCATTAGTGATCAAGCTTCCACTGTGAAAGCTTTACGAATTTTTCCGTCGTTACTTAAGCTCACAAACTACGTGCTTCGTCCGGTAGGTGAGGAATTGAAGGGGTGCATCTTCATTTAAACTTCTATAAATTACATTTTATTTGCCTGCTGGTCGTCTTTTCCTATTCCGTATTGTTTTTATTATCAAACTGTTCCGGTATGTTCTCTCTCCGTCTAACTATTTCAAATGTAAACGCAAATTGTTTGTCCATTGGGCGTAAAGGATTGGTCCGCTTATCTTTTGTCTCGTCGGCATATATAAAAGCGTAACCATGGTTACGATGTTTGATGCAACTCGATCGGTCGTAAGCGACGCAAATAACTGCGTGTATGGATATTTGCATCGACAATTTATTACATACTGTTTTGATATTCGATACGCACAGAAGACTAGCATGCAAGAGACAACTGCATCAGGACATCTAATAGTGTAGCAGGTAGCTGTTTTTTATCAGTTTCCATGACAATAAGCATCTTAACAACCTCTAGTTTAGTATTTCAAAGGGTATCTAATGTGATATGACGAACACGTAGTTTTTACTAGAAATTGTATGCAATATTTAAGAACTCTACAGATTTATGGAAATATCTCTTAATACACCTCTGTACAAGAAGAAGTCCAAAACGTAGGCGAATAACAAAAGGAGACCAAAAAAACGAATTTCAGAGGATAAAGACACAATCATAATTTGCACAGTTTTTTGACAAGGTATACGGTGTGAATATGGATTAGATTAACAGAATTGTGACGATGATGATTAAGTATATTTCTTTGTACTGTTTCGTCCGTCACATGAAAATTTGTATGATTACCCATTCTGAAAGACACTGTATACTGGCACTGTAATAAATTACTTTTCAGAAACAGGATATTCACTGGGACACACAGTCCTCGTATTGATTCTGAGAGCTGGAAAAGCATCAATAAAATGGTGTATTTTCTTTCTTTTTGCCTTTCGAACGGCAGGAATAAATGAACCCAGGATTACAGGTAGAATTAGAGTTTTTAACTCGTATGAAAATTAATGAAAGTGCATTGTGTGTGTTACTTTGAAACTATCCACTTGTAATGTGCTGGTGGTTGGTTGGTTCGTTGGTTGGTTAGTTGGAGCTTTGATGTACGTGTGTAGACCACGTTCACTTTAGCTATTAGTTATCATGGAAGTTCTACTATCTTCGTCTTGCCAGCATGATGCAGAAACGCCGGCTTTTCATAAAGGAAACTGATTTATGAAGCCATTTTTCCCAGACTACCTTGCTCAAATAAAAAGAGTGAAATTAAATTTCAAGATAAATTTTTAATATCGTTCAGGCTTTCATCATAATAATGGACTAAAAACAATGTTATATATGTATGAGGTTTTTTTTCAAATTTCTGACTTTGCCATTAAATGAAAATAAATTGGATGTAATTGATGGGGTGATTTTTCAAAATTTCTTAAAATGGAAACGATATTTAAAGTATAAATCTGGCATTAAAATAATTAATAAAAGTATCTATTTCGGTATGTATTTATATTTAGATGATTTAGATATTAAATATCTATATTCTTATTTATTTGAAATAACAATTCCATCGTACAGGACAGATAGTCAAAAAGCCATTTAGGGTAGATGTTCAGTGTCAAAAAGATTGATCAGTTTGAAGATGAATTGTGGTGTTATTCAAGAGGCTACTGTTTTCCAATTTGATCAGATATTCCTTCCCGGAAAACAACGCTATTCTTTATCTGGGAAACTGTTTCATTTCATATCAGCAACATCCATCTTCACGCAACACAAAAATAAATCATATAATCTATCTTTGATAACACTATCTTCATGATATACTAGTTTAAAATATTATAAAGGTGAACCACAAAATTAATATACTTCCTTTTATAACATTCCTGTCTTGTATATGTGGGAATTCCACGGCATTTTATTATTTCATAACTTTTAAAGGTGAAGCACATTTACATGCTGTTTATAATAAAATTTTTTATTCCATTTAATAGTTTACACCATTTTATACAACGCAGTTATCTAGGCTCTGTACTTGGCAGTAAAAATATAATTTTAAATCTGACAATTGTAGGACAAATATAAATTGCTTCATTCTAGTATCGTAACAGTGAAATAAATTATAGAATGACCGTTGGAAATTCAAGTGATGATAAATCTATACCACAACAAGTCAAATCGCGCTCACAAAATGGTCACCATAAATATTTCATCACACAAATAATTACCCAATATATTATTGTATATTTATCGCATATCCAGGCATTCTATTCATATGCTCGTTTATTCGCTCATATTATAGAATGGTAAGGACGGTAATTTTGGCCTGAACACAAAATCATTGAAATGATAATTTATCGCGTTGACAGGTAACCGTGAATATGCACACGTTTATTTTCGTCGTTCAGCCCTGCCCTGATGAATTTAAACTTTGTCGTAAACAAATGTTTATAGATTGGTACATAAAGGTGTTTATTTTCTTTGGAACAAGACAATATATATTTTCTATAAATATGTTCTGATTTGACTAATTTCCTAGTCTAGTAGGATCTATTGTAATTTGAAAAGCATACAAACATAAATAATATTCGCTTTGATCCAGAACGTAGTAACAAAACTTATGTTACAATATAATTAAGCTCATTTTCCGTTAGAATAAATTCATGTTTATCCATGATGAAATAAAGCACAATTCGTTTTGCATTTTCGTAGTCATTCAAGCAGAGCCAGTTTGAGAAGAAATAATTGCAAGTTCTCCGTGCATTCAGTTGATGAAAATATCGATCGAGTGAAAAATTAAAGCATTGCTTTCCATGAATGGAACGCAGTGATGTGAACGACGTCAGTTTTCATATCCGAAATAAGTTCGTTGGCTTGTTCCTTTTTTTTGCCAAGTAGTATTAGTACCAGTGTACCATTGTCGTGCGCTGTAAATGTGGAAAAAAGCAGTTTATTCAGTTTTACATGAACAAACGCACTGACTCGCGCACGCTACTCGATATCAAATTAACTTGTTCACAGTTGGTTTGTTTAAAAAGCATCTGCGGCTTTGGCAAAATGAAAAGATGACTTTATTACATTGTCATTTGTTCAACGCCTTGAAGTTTATCTTGAAATTCTCTGCTGGTTTCAGCTTGTTTCAGTGAAGCTTATGTTGTCAATGTACCGTGCTTTCTTGTCATACCGCATGACATTAGCAAGGTATAAACTGAAGTACAAAGAGTATTTACTCATCTGCCTTTTACAAATGTTGTATTTAGTTGATATTACAAATCGATTGAGCCAAATGTAAGGTTGTACACTCTATTTGAAGTACTCTCATTTATACTCTAACTTAAGTTCCATTGAAGAGTGTGTGTACTATATGAAGATATATATCACGAGCTGGAAGGTTTTTCCGTTTGTTTGCTGAGCTTTATTACATCAAGCTATTAGACATATAGAGAACTAACATAACAAACTGAATATAAACTCGTGTGCCGACGCTATTAGCAATACCGCAGGGTGTACTCCTTCCATATTAGTTCAGTTTATAACGTAATTATCGAGGCAGCTAATTCCCTTTTCGCTCACAAGGGACGTTTATGTACTGTCAGCTATGGAATCATGTGCAGGTGTTGTGTTAACGATCAAAGTTTAATAGCATATGCAAATGTAAATTACTTGTATAGTTCCACCCCATAATTAACATACAGACTTCTTCTTAAACGTAGCAGGTTTCATATCGATACAGAAATGTAGGATTCAATTTAATTATACATAGCACTTATTAGTTACAGGGATAATTATTAAAATATAATAGTTGAGTTGCTGTATCCTTAATACCAGTGTTTTCTTTCAGTTATAACTAAACACGCAAGCCATATTACTTTGTATTCTCTTCACTGCAGCAAGACAAGTTATAAAGATTCTAATACCGGATTTCTAAGACATAGTTCCACTTCAAACTCAGTATTTAACATTAATGCTACTAGATAGTTTCGATATTGTTCGATTTTATTGCGAGATTTAAGTTGAACTTCGTCCTAGAAGCCTCGTATTATTAAAATATAATAGGGTATATTTTCTGGAACATTTGGAAAAAGCAGAACATTGTGTGATTGTATTTTAGTTTATTTGTAAATTCGTTAGTTAACATGTCCGTTGCAATGATATTCATTTTAATTACAAATCAACCGGTAAAATTGATTATCTGTTTTTTACGTATCGAAAAAAAGATACAAAAATACAGTATTAGTTAAATTTCACTATGTGAATATAATTTTGACTATGATCTAACTGTACCGTATGTATATTGATAAAGTAAAACATTTCTGCACTATATGGCAAAATAACGTATACATCCTTTCCCAGTCATAACTGCTGGTTCCTTTGACGTTTCTCGTTCACTTGCAATAATTATAACAAAATTACATATTTCGGGCACAGAGTGTTGTGTAGCGGAAAGCTATTAAATTATGTTTGCAACATTTAATAACTTCTAAATATAGCCTCCCAGGAATCAGTAACCAGAAACTAATATGTTTATAATTATCGAGCTCTGTTCTGCACTATATACTCATTACCGATTAATTTATGGCAATAATTTTATGATGAACATAAATTAACCTGGTCCATATTTGTTCGTCCTTCTGAGAATATAAATATTTTCAATTTATATCAGTTATAAAAACTAAACAAAAATATACAAATGACGATCTTTGCATTTTAACGATCCAATTCGTGTGATATTTTTAAATTATATTCGCTAGTACATGATTTACCTGTGTTAAAAATCAGTTTATTAACTTATAAGTTCTATATATTTTTATGGAAAAATCCGTTTTTATATATTAAGTTGTATTTATCTTTATACAAAAAGGATAGAATATTATCAAGTCATTAAAAAATTTAATCTTCTTCTGTAATTTCGTAGTAATGTTGGTATAATTTGTTACGAGAATTATTCGCGCCATAATTTCATCCCTTCATGGCGTAATCAAATGTTCATCCGTAGCAGGAACTAGCGTAGTGACCTGGTAAATGAGATACATATACCCGCACATATGTACGTAAGCATGTCGTCATGGCAACGGTGAGCTGCTGCGTTAATTTTTTATATCGTAACTCATATTAAACATTCACTTGTTCTCTGGATTGTTTGGTTGGTTGGATGACTGGTGTACGTATGTCAGTGTATGTTGTATATTTGTCCAAGTGAACGTGGAATATTTAAGTCAACTTGGGATTTTGCTCCTCCGAAATACTTGTTGGAGCAGAAACATCGCTACTGGTTAATATTTCAATTTTACTTACTGTTCATTCTGTTCCAACAGCTTAAGTGAAAAAACATCACACCAAATTTCCCCTTCTTCGTCTTAATTGGGTGGAAATATTTTCGTACTATCCCCGCTTTGAAATTAATTGAACCTGGAAAAGTTTGTAATTCGACGTAGAAGTCTGTAATTGAATTTATTTAGTTAAACAAATAAATTATCAGTTTTAAGAGAAGTTACCGGAACTATTTCAGTTTATTTAATAATTACATTGGTGTAAATATGGAGAATCTATACATATTAAACATTACTGAACAAGCTACATCATTTCCTGCAGTTCTTGATTATCTTATCTGGTGTAAAATAAACTTGTGTGAATTATCATATCATTCAAATATCCATAATGTTAACTTTATTACTCATTCATATTACATATAATATGCACACATACATCCAAATATACGAGTTTAATATCGTAACACTTTAGAATGATCTGTGGTGATGGTGTTTCATTTAAAATGAATTATGTAATGCTATAAAGTATAGTAGTAATTTGCGTTGGTGCCTCTCACGGCCGTGTTACTGATGGCATACGTGTACGGCATGGTTTCAACTTTACACGTGTTACGGAGCGTTCCGGACACGAAGAGCGTGTCACGTTTTACACCGCCAAACTCCAGGGAAACTGGATATTTAATAGGCAACGGGATCGTGTGCGACACACAGCCCGTCTTACGGCTTATACAGATCACCTGTAATAAAGAAATATAGCCGTGCATCGTATAAACTACACGTGTATAATCACTGACTATCCGCACTTGTATGCACAGAGAGGAGAATGTTTACATTTATGTATTTAAAATATACACCTATTGACAAGTAATTTCACTGGAGCTGCTTTATATTTAAATAATGTACAACCTTCTTGACGTTTCTACATCCGTCCGGATGTCAAGTAGCTACGAACAATACCTGATAAATTATGTAATGAACTGAAAATTCATGGTCGCATAGTCGAATAATTCATTCGATACGTTGCAAGTTTGCAAGAATTTTAGCGTCGGTATAACTCAAGTCAACTAACTGTGTTGCCAAATTACGCACGATCGCATAGCTCATTAATTTCTTTCCTGAAATATCTCCTACGCATCATCTACTTCCTAAACATAACACAGCCAGCCAGGCACGTACTTGAACCATTTCACTTACCACACTGTCTCCGTACACAGAAGCCCAAATGTCATCCTTGTTATCAATTATAATATCTGCCAGTGTACCATTCAGGCTTGGTTCAGTTTTAATATCGAAGAAAATTTTACGATTTCCTAAAAATATTACATAACTAGGTGTAATGCGCATAAATTTGTTGAATCATAAGTTGATCTTACTAATAGCACCAGTCCAGGCATTGTAATCGTACGAATATATTATTCCTTCACCAGTATCAACAAAGTAGAAGTGTTTTTGATCCAAAGACCAAGTCATTCCACCACTGTCAACCACTTTGGATATTTTCGATATTAACTTTCCTCTCTGCAGCATGTACAAAGTACCTTTGCTACGAGATGGCTGTATGAATCTAGTACCTGTTGCATATAAAATACATACAAGTTGTTAATATCAGTAGAAAATCTATTTATATATCTCTTTACCAATCCACAGGCGACCCTGTGAATCTGTTCGTCCACGCGAGAATATCATATTTCCATCTTTTCCTCTCAACGAGGCTATCACTTGACCACTTAATTCCTGAACGCTATTTTCTTTAAACTTGTTTTCAAATTGGACCAGGGAATGGCCAGACGAAATAATATAATTGTGGTCTTTATTTTTTATCGGAACAATTGCGGTAATTGTAGTTGTATCTACGAAGGACAAAAGGGAACATTTTATTCCTGTACATTGACAGATTATTTCGTTTTTGATATGTACACACTTACTTTCAAATTTTACAGTAACAGTTTTACCATTATGTGGTGTATATTTGATCAATGCCGGAACATATACATCGGCAAGATACAGTGCATTTGTCTTAAAATCCCAGTGAAGGCCCTGGACAGTAGTTTCTAATGGTGCAATTGCTTCCTGTATGATAGGTTTATTCTTGACAACCGTACACTCTCCTGCACTTCTATCTCTGATTTCTAAAAGTGTTTTATTTATTGGGCATATCTCATTCGTACTGGAATCTGTTGGTGTTACATCACTTGGAGGAATCTGGTGATCAGCATTCGATACAGATATATTTATTGTTGTCGGTCCAAATATTTTCTTCAGTTGAACTTTTTTAGTCGCACTAATACCTGATGAATTGGACAATAATAAAACTTATATTTATAATGCTAGTATTCTTTCATCCAACATATACCATGATTGTTTGTATAACTTATTATTTACCCGTAGCTTCAAGTTTACTTATAACATAAGTATAGGGTATATCCATTTCTCTAGAACTAGTATATGCAGTTCCTACGAATAGCTTATCCTGTTTTAAGGTACCAAAAGCCAAACTTGAAGGATATTTAGTTGGTAATGCAATCATTTCTAATATATTTCCCGACATGTGATCAATTTTTATTACCTACAATTACTAGACGTTAATTCGAATGTTTCACGCTTCATATCTTGTAGAATGTATGTAGCAATACTGACTAAATTATACTCGAATATTGAAGCCCATATGTTTCCTTTTTTATCAACTACAATATCTGAGATTTGAGCAGATAATTTAGGATAGTTGTTCTGGTTAAATAATATCCTTCGATTTTCTGTAACATAAAATTTGTTTTTTTTTTCTTTTTGTATGTGCGGTTAATGTTATGTCCTGGATTAAGCATATCTATTAAATTAAATGCCTAGATTATTAGTTAAGTGATTATCTAAAGTATATTATCACCATCGGACGAATTATGTCATTTTATTGCGATTACAACTATTACTTACTAATACTTCCATCTTTACTTTCAAAATCGTACACATAGATATATCCTATCTCTGATTCAGAATCAGCTACATAAAAATACTTATTGTCTGCTGACCAGGCCATACCATAATTCCTCCTCAATGTGTCCCTGTATTCCGCCTTACCATCGCAGATTAAATATAGTTTAGTAATTATTTTACCGTTGCTTATGGTAACTCGTACAGCTGAAATGCATACCAGGGTAAATACATTGACAATGTACGTACATGCGAGTTATTGTTACGAATCCATATCCGTCCTTGCAAATCAGTTTTTGCAACACCTAGATCATAAATTGAATCGAACTGAGCCAATACTTTCTTATAAGTTGTTACGTTCTCATCTTTCGTGAAAGAATTCTGCAGAAGTACAAGTCTATCATCCAATGCAACAACGAATTGATGTTTTGTGGATGTTGGAAAAATTGCCTTAGCAACAAGTCCATCTAAAAGCAAATAGTCTTAGTGGATAGTCAATAAGAAGATGTCATTTTACCTAAATTCAGAGTTACAAGACGTCCATTTGTTGGTGTATATTTTGATACTGCTGGTTTGTACACATCCACAAAATATAAAGCTTTATCTTCGCTACTCCAGATCAAACCTCTACTTGAGGTTGTGACTGGCGGAATAGCTTGTTGGATCATGGCTCCTCCTTTTGGAAGACCACATGTACCACGGGTTATAGGATTAGTTTCAGAATGCATATCAGTAGAAACATTAAATATATCTATTCTACTTTGTATTGCTTCATTTGCCGATTGTGTAGATACCGATCCAGATGTTGGAAACTGTTCAGCACCATCAGTAACTAATCCTTCTGTATTACTTTCTGTTGCTGCTGTTACATTATTGGATGAATCATTGGATATTGTCGTGATATCGCCACTGTAACTTGCAGTTGATTGTCCACCAATAAATACGGTTTCCGTAAAGACAGAACCATCTGGGTTAGTAACTGAAAATCCATATTGGCCGCCTGATGCTACCGTGATTGGTTTACCATTAGGATCGGTATAATCTTGTCCATTGGCGTCAGTAACACCATAGCCATCAGAGTCAGAAATACTTGGATTATTACCTAAAGCTGGCAAATTGCTTGGTATATTATTGCCAAGTGCATCCGAAACTGACTCTGTCGGTCGTTCTAATGGTATTTGACCACTATTATCGCTGGATAAACTACTGCTTGGATAATTGGTGGTAATCAGGCTTTTGGTGATGTAGTTACCTGAAGTGCTTGATTCAGTAGGGATAGTATGTTCATCTTCAGCTGATTGTGAATTATCCGTTGAATCTATTTGTGACTCTGATATTGTCTGACTACCACTGCCATGTTCATTGTTTAATGTCTCACTAGAAGAAGAACCATCTTCAGCTTCAGCTGACTCAGAATTATCTGATGTTTTATAACTACCACTGCTATCTTCATTGTTTAAAGTCTCACTGGCAGAAGAACCATGTTCATCTTCAGCTGATTGAGAATTATCCGATGTTGTATGACTATTACTGCTATCTTCATTGTTTAAAGCCTCATTGAACCGTCTATATTTATAAATAATATTATTTGTTAGTTCGTCCATTGTGAATATCTGGCGAAATGTACTTACTGCGTTTTTATTGGAACAAATATATTTACAATTACAACCAAAGCTAACACATTTCTCGTCCACATTTTGCTACTAATATTTCCTTTATCAACGTGCTTATATACATTATGGTTTTATAATTACTTGAGCCTTCACTGATAAAAACAATTGTACACAAATTATTTCTATTTAAAATAAGACCATTTAGGTATAAGTAAAACGTACGATAAAAGTTTATCAGCAGAGAAATTATTTATTTCCTCGTGGCTAATCGGTCCAATAAATGGTTTTAAAGTGTTAATACATGTTGATAATTGAACAGTAATGCTGCGTATATAAATGTTCTTGTGTTATGTATAGTATTTCATTGGTCCTTAGAGGTAGGACAGTTTATCATTTGTTATTGAATACAGGCTATTGTCTGCAGAACCAAGTAACGTGATATATTATACGAGTATTTCCATTGAATAGAGTGTGATCTGACAAGACTCTCACTGTACATATACCGGCCATGTATGTGTGTGATTAATTACTGATTGAGTATATGTGTCATGTCAAACAATGGATGCCTAGTGATGATGTTTATCCTCGATATAAGTACGTATAGAAATTCAATACCGATACCTGTCAACGAATACATGGATTGGATGAGTACGTTTAACAATGAACCAATATCTAATCGATTAACGTCCAATTAACTCAGAGTGAAGACTAGCTCAACAGCTGCCTGTTAACTTAATACAGTTCCTCTCTTGTATCGTGCCCGGATATCCCTTATCTATAGTTCCAGTCTATGCGCGCGCACACACACTTGAGGCAAATTGACAAATAACACGATTATTTCTAAACCTTTCTGTTACTGTAAATCAAAGTTGCTACTGGATTTCCTGATTTAATACATACATAATACAACTAGTGTTATTTAACATAAAGAATTCACACGGGTCAGTTATACATTTCGGTGTTTCAAACACAGTAACGGTTTTTATGTTCTTCTTTGTCGACGGGAGATTGTACCTGAAATACCGGATTGACTTTAGTGTTAATTCAAGCTACGTTAGATCTGTAAGTCAGTGGAGAATTTAAACCTTTACGCGTTCAGATTTGTATTGAGGATAATTCTCTCTTATAAAGATAATAACCAACGTTGGATTCAGTACTGTTTATAAGACAATCAAGCTATTGTGAATAAACAAATTAAACTACCCGTCTAAAATGTATCCACTGCAGGTTTCTATATTCAATAGAATTATTTTATTACTAAAATAATTATCAGTTATAATTCTTGACGTGTTTATTGATTTACAACTACTATACAACTACTGTTTTCAAAAACCAATAAATAAAAATAACAACAAATTCACCATGGTTACCAGGTGTCTCCAACACAAACAATGCATAGTTTGGAGGGAAATGTGATTTTATTTCCAATTTGTTTTTTTCTTCTAGCAGCAACGTAACCATGGACACCGCTGTGCGATAAGTACTAACAACTCTACAGCTATGATAAGAAGCAAGGAAACAAGTGATACGCTTCATATAAATCAGTTCACAAACATCACTCAACATCAGTACAACCGTAGGAAATCAGCACTTACATTTAAACAACTAAATCAACAATAATTCTATATTCAAAATAAAACATATACATATATTCGTGCCAAATTTATCAAGTATATATATATAAACTAAAAATAAATAATAAATTTCAATAAACAATCATAATACCAACATATATAAATACATAAATATTAATATGTATTTAAATTAATTTGCATAACATATTTCATAAAATGAAATTCAGTATTAAATTATAAACACACAAATAAAAACAGTGACTATATCGAATTGATAATGAAGTGTACGTTTAAATTAAAATGCATTAAACATATCATACAGTAGTTTGTTGCTAAACAATTTATAAATTTGTTATTAAAATTACACCAACCAAAATTGTGCATCGTTTCACGTAAGAAAATGTCAGGAATAAACAAAAAACTTTGTCAACGGCATTGGTTGCGATATTAACCAATCATATGTACGTGTCATATCGTATCCTGGCGTTGAGAGATCAAATGTTTTAAATACACTTGTTCGCCATGGAAACCATTCCTATAGAAATTCCTGAACAAGTGCTTATGTTACGGCGAGGAAGTCGGTCGCCCACTCCAACGCCTGAGGAGCAAGAGAAACGTGCACTGCTCTTGAAAAACGACCTGCTTCTTCATGAAGCCGTCATCAAGAACGATCCCGAAGCGGTGAAGAAAGTCCTGAAGGAACCTCTTGACATTAACTCGCGGAATAATGTGAGCAGTTTCGTTGCCATTTCTAAGCTTTACAACACCATTAATTAAATGCATGCGTAGAATTAACTGTTGTAAAGTGCAGCATCAAATATATATATTTATCTATAGGGGGATCTAGGGTGTGTTAGTTTGAACTAACTGAATTCATTTCAAGACCATAAATTAGTTTGAACGAAAATCATTAAAGATATATACTTATTATGTTTATAATTCTCTTGTAGAAAGAAATGTTGGATACATATATACTTCTAAATAAGTATATTGCATGTTCATTTGTTTAAGTTAAATTTAACAGCGGAGATCGTGATTCTGTTCTGAATTTAAGTGGCACGCGATAGTTTAATGTGGGCAATTTTTTACTACGATTTAAATACGCATATCAGAATTTTTGCTGCTTTAAATTTTGAGCGTATGATTAATTTAATGTGATAATCAAATTTATTAATGAAGTCTCAAAAATGAAGTAATCTACCGAAAAATAAAAAATTGATAACAATAAAATTTAGTACGAATGATAAACCCAAAAAAAAAATTAAAAATAAATCTATTTTTTAAAATAAAAAGGGCTCAGTATAGTAAACTATTCTAGAGAATCATAATAACATTGATATATTTGTGCAACACATAGAAAATATAAGAAAACTTACAAGAAACGCTCAAAACGATATTGGTGTCCCCATCTTTTAGCAATTGCTTGAACTACATTTAATCCTACCCTTCAATTATTTCTGATGAGATTATCATTAACAATTTTCTACCTGTACTCGCTCGTGTTAAAAACAAAATTAATGCCAATTAAATACCAATTATTTCCTGTGAAACATACAATGTTAAATGTACTTTAAAAGTGAACGAAATATTTCGTCACCATTTTGTATTATTTATGAGAATATATGTTGAAAATAAGCAGTAATAACAAGACAACAGCAACATGTGTATGCTGTATGTATGCATATGTGTACAATCTGGGAATGCACACATTTTTTTAATTTAATTTCACGTACAAAATCCGCATATGTTCGAAAATAATTCGCGTTTATGAAAATCTGATATGATCTAATTAAGTTAAACATCTGTACATTATTCTAGTAATATATACATAATGAAAACAAAATATTTTACAAGCCTCAAATAGCTACATTAATTTTAAATAAACATATGCATATTTTATAGAAATGTATCTGTAGTTTTGTAGTTTTAAAATCATTGAATTTCAATTCAATAGAAAAAATAATATCAACATGTGGAAGGACACATATATTCTCTGGGTTTACTTATTTACTCATTTCGAATAAATCTAATATCTCTCATATTCTTATGTATTCTTGAGCAGGCGAACTCTTTTTAAGATGCAGTATATGAAGAAGTAATATCTAATAGTTTTAATTGTGTTACGTTAAACTCGATTAATCAACTCAGTTTCTTGCAACTGAAAACTAACCCTTGTGCTTTTTGTGCTGGTGTGTTGCTTCCGGGGGTTCTGTAGTACGGAAGAGCACCGATACATTGGGCCGCATCTCGTGGCAGCACTGATATTATGGAGATGTTGATATCTGCTAATTGTGACATAGAAGCCAGAGACAAGGCAAGTATTTATAACATTTAACTAATTAACCAGTTACATGCCTCATGCCTACAGGTACACAAAGAGAGATGGAGGATATTTAATCTGATATAATACACTCACACACAATTGTACAAAACATACCAACATATACATTATAATACATCATGTTATATATATATAGTTAACTAACTGTCTGCACTATACAGAGAGAAATGTATAGTTTTTGTACATATCCAAAGTTAAACCACAAAAGTTTTTATAAAACAACAACTCGAACTACTAAAATGTCGGTAAAAGTATAACATATAATGTAACATATTCGAGTAGCATTGAATAAAAATTTGATAAACTCAGAATGAAATTGACTATATTTCAGTATGTTTTTACCCCTACAACGAAGTTAGAATATCTACAGTACTTTTAATTAAATGTGGAAACGATAGTAACTTATAGCTGGTAATAAAAAGTAAATATACTTCTGTGTTTTGAATTACATTTTACTTGAAATATTTTTATTTATATTCTACAAAACTTTACCAATCTCAACGAGTAATCTCACAAGCAGTACATATTCTTTTTCTTTAAACCCAAAACTGGAAAGAAATTACAAATGCAACCGTCGTATGCACAGGACTGAAATCCACTTCGTTCTGACGTTCTCTTCTATAATGTAATAAGCAATAAAAATACAACATTCACATTCTGTGTTCCATTGTGCGTTACCATAGTTACATTTATAACAAGTAACACTGTTATTTTATCTACAAAAACACGTACCCATAAATATGTACACTCTGTCTGAGTACATACCGAAATTCATTCCATACAAATTGTACCGGGAATGTACAGTTACAGTTTATTAAACTAGTAGTTGCTTTTAATTAATCAACCCCCACCACTGGCTGAAGAAGTAGTGATTTATTACAGAGTAATTAGAGTCTGCGAAAATTCAACTCGGTTTTAAATGAACATAGTTGCAGAAGTGCTACTGTTTATTTCGTTGTCGGCATTTCGTAATGACCAACGTATGCGAACGAACAGAGCATATTGTGTGGAAAAGATTTGTACACATCATTTATAGTATATGCACAACATTCTTATGACTGTTTCCATAATTGTTTCCAGTATGGAATGCGTCCATTACTGATGAGCGCATGGCATGGACACAAGGATGCAGTTCAAGTGCTGGTGAATGCTGGAGCTTCCACGAATTCAGTAAATAAGGTTAGTAACTGTTTGAAAAATAGAAAACATATCTTACCAAGTAGATATTCTGTATTGTTAAATACTTAAACAGCGATTCGTATCGTTCTTTCTAAAGAGATTTATTGTGTAATACGAAACTACATGTGGAGAGAGAATATACAGTGTATATTATATATTTTCATGTTACCATGGTAACATACGAGATTGTATCGATTTAAATCTTTATCCTCATGACCATAAAGGATGAGCCTCCATTATTATTTATACGTTTATACGTAACATTGAACAGGCACATTTAAAAAAAAAATCATATACACTTCACCGATAAAAAAACGCAGAAACATTTCGTTAATACACGGTCCGTTTTATTCAGATTCAAACTGGAAAAATCCATTCTACCCATTATTTACTTGTGTTTTCTGATACTGACAGATTCAGTTATTACAAGAGGCAAATTTATCCCGCCAGTATCGATAAAACTGTCAATACATTCCCAAATGATACACACCATTGTGTATTTGTATTGAAAGTGTAAAAATGTTTCCGACACAATGTCAATTCGTGATTGCAATTTATCAAGTAAATATTATTTAAGCCACTGGTGAATAGGTACAGTGGCGGTTGCAGATGGAAATTAGCAAGACCATTTTTATCGGCTGATAATCAGGGGCACAAATATCATTTTTTCAAAGATTGAGTATATATTTATATGTAGGTTTTACTCGTAAGCCCCCCAAAAACAAAAAATTGTTAGTAAAAAAATTTAGTACGAATGATAAAACGAAAATAATAATATTTTTTAAAATAAAAAATTGCTCTGTATAGCAAATTATTTTAAAGAATCATAGAAACGTTGATATATTTGTACAGCACATAGAAAATATAAGCAAAACTTGCAAGAAACTCTCAAAACGATACTGGTGTCCCCATCTTTTAACAATTGCTTGAACTAGATTTAATCCTACCCTTCAATTATTTCTGATGAGATTATCATTAGCAATCTTTTACCTGCACTCGCTCGTGTTAAAAATAGAACTAATTCCAATTAAATGTCAATTATTTCGTGTGAAATATACAATGTTAAATGCACTTTAAAAGTATACGAAATATTTCGGCACCATTTTGTATTATTTATGAGAATATATGTTGAAAATAAACATTAACAAACATATCTACTAATTGTTAATGTTTCTTCATTATACCTACATATTAATAATAATATGTATAACAGAATATTGATTATTAAAATCCCTCCAAGTTAAAACAAAATGTAAGAATCCTCAGTTAGATTCTGGGAATTTGCAATAAACACATCTTCTTAAATACGTATTTGCATTGTGGCTAAATTATATTTCCTTATGAAGAATTATCTTGAATACATTTTGTTTGGTTGTAAACAAATGACAATATTTTTGACAGCCATTGTTAGTGTCTGGTTAACAATGCTTGCTATAAGAAATTATATTCTGTTTTGAAGTAAATGTACAATTGCGGTAGTATAATTTTTCTGCTAAACGAATATTCTATTACAATAAAGTATTGATTTTTCAATCGGCACTACATGTATGCAAATATCAACCATATATGTCTCATATTTCAGCCTGAACAATTTCACTGATCCGTTCGTGCACATTAATTAAAACTGGATTAATTAGACGATAAATCATTGACGTTCCTGGTTTAGTTTCGTTGCAGTCACATATCCATGAATATTGAAAACATAGATAAACTAGAACAGTTTATTTTAGTTATTAGTAGATTAAAAACAATTTGTACATTGATGTGTTAATGCGTACGCGTCCTGGTGGAATTATAATATTTGATTTGATGATTACAGAAACAGTACAGTTTGTTGATCTGCGCAGCGCATAACAACAGACTGTCTGTAGTGAATTATCTTCTGGATCAACTGGAGGATGTTAAGGTAGACGCCGTCGACGGTGAAGGACAGACGTCCTTGCATCACGCTGCCCTAGGAGGTCATGTAGAGGTCCTCAGGCGACTTGTGGAAGCGGGCGCAGACACAGATTGTAGGGACAAGGTACTAAATTGTGCCAGATAATTCATTACAGATAACTTACAATTTATGTTCCCTATGGCCGGATTTCTACTATAACATTCCACTTAAATCTCTAATCAAAATGAACAATATCAGAGTGAAACTATGTTGCTTATCTGTTAAATAATATTGCTATTACTAGATTCAAATTGTATTTTAAAATACATTTAAACTGAACTAGTCAATATATGGTGTGAATCTAATTTGAAAAAAGAATTTTTTCCAGACAGCCTTGTATTTTATTCTTGTATAATTCGTTTCGTACAGAATTAAATTACACACTGGTTTGCCATTGTGTGTGTGTGTGTGTGTGTGTGTGTGTGTGCATTAAGTTAATTCGATAGCCCGTAGCTAAGTGCGTAGTTCGCAGTCTGCTAAATCTATTATTCCATCAAGTGCGTGCAAATGTGGAATAGAAACAGTTTCTCTGTCTGTTCTCTGCAGGAAGGAAGGACAGCACTTCACTGTGCCTGTGAGCACGGTCACCTGGAGGTGGCCGAGTTCCTGTTAACCCACGAAGCGAATATGGAAGCGAGTGATAGTTCCACTAACACCCCCCTGCACCTGGCCGCGGAACAACAACAGACCAGCCTTGTTCAGCTGTTACTCGACAACGGAGCAGATCCGGACGCTGAAAATAATGTGAGTTTCTTTTCATTATACGCTTTCATGATAAATTATTAATCGTACGCGTTCTACGCTCCAAACTAACTCGTTGTTTTCAGTCGGGTTTTATGTGAACTACGAATAGAGGTAAAAACGTGTTATCGGGATTTTTAACCCAATACCAACCATCCGTTCAAAGTACTATTGATCAAATTATAAAACGTGATTTTAATGCATCGCATATTCCACTATTGATAAATTAACGCAACCTACATGTGCACATCATTCGAAAGGATAATTCATTTTTAAACAAAATTTATTCCAATAGGATTTGACTGAGTTTATATTCAAAATTAATCCTTAAAAGGCCACGAAAAGTACACTCTGGACATCCAGTTATAAAGAAGAAAGTATGAGGTATTTTTTTTTCGTTAAAAATAAAAATCAGCACAATGTCGATTCGTCGGACGGACTTATTAAAAAGTTTTCCTATCGTTCAATTGTTTTAGCAACGACCGTGCTCTGTTTTCGACGGCTATTATCGTGAATTGCTTTTGTTCTTCTTTGTTCCCGTTATGCAGCAATTGTATTGTTCCTTATTGGCAATATCCCCATTAAACTTCCTACGAACAAACGAACAATATATTTTTCAACGATATGAACAAATATGTGTGTGTGTGTAAGCTAATAGATACGCTAAACTTGCGTACAATGTATACACAGTGTTACTGTGAAACTATTCAGGCAAAGTTAATATGCACTTAGGCAGGAACATAAGATTTCCACGTAACTGGATCCGTATAGAACGCCGGGTTCAAATGTCTATTTATCGGGGCGAATACCAAAGGCAAACAAATCAAATACGATCGAATACATCCTGTTTTCACTATACGAGACACATTCACATTTCTCTTCAGGATTTTCCACGCATGACACCGGAATTCACTGAATACGTACTTCCTTTGAAATGAAAGAATTCAAATTATTTCGATATTCATGTCTTTTGCATAACGTTTTATATCGATTGTTCTTTTAGTACGTTTGTCATCAGTTTATTTGTTTTCAAAACTATTGGTCAGGTTAGAATTTATTCTTTACAAGTAATTAATGAATCTAGTTTTCAGTAGTAGTTTAATATCGTCTTTCTAGTTCCTTGATTTCAATTTGAAACTCAGATTACCGATGAAAATCTCGTGCACTTTAGATCCATTACGGTTATATATTTACATAAACTAAACTGTTCCTAACACTGTCATCACGTTCACATCTCTGTGAAATACCCGTTCCCTCCGGTATCCTTCTCTCAAACCAGTTAAATCCAGTTAAAATTCATGACAGGTTTCTAACACATTTGCCGGACCGTCAGCGTACGAAGTCATCCGTAGGATTGAAGACCCATTAAGAACATATTTACTTACCCCCTAAACTCTACCTAATAATTCCATTCCACTCCAGTGGCGCGCATACATAGGGCAGTTCTCTTCAAGTAGCTAAAAGTTTAACACGTATTCAAGTACCTACACTAAGTTGGTAATTTAGTTTGGAGAATATATCCATTGCTCTGCTGAAAAATCTAATTTTTCTCAACTATTCTATTCATATTTCTGTGTACGCTCCTTCTTTACTGTTGTCATACCCTTTGGTTATGCACATCCAAATCATCTGTACGAAATTTGAACGCAGTAACATCGTGGCTTTATTCGGCTTTTCAGAAAGGATTCACGCCACTTCACATCGCCAGTAATTTAGGGAGCCGCGGGATAATCGAGTCACTTGTACAGCATGGAGCCTGTCTCAACAAACAAAGCAAGGTGAGTACCCAACCACATTAATGATTCACATCATCTCTCCACTCACATACATGAGTGACTTTCAACTCTCAACTCGACATGAAATATGAATTATCCTCATTCGTATGCCACGGCGAATGAGCACTGGTCGTTGGAAGGAAAGTACTATTCAACTACACATTTCAATAATTCTCATCCATTACATCCAATGTTTCAGTAAAACTGTCGTGTTATGCTACGACGTGCTATGTACATGTATTATTTAGAGTAGTGTTTGTTTGTATAAAGTTTAGAGTTACAGGATTCTGAAGTTTGCGAAACAAGCTTCACCTGATTATTCTATATTCCAATAGTTGTAATCTCTTTGTTTGATTATCAATCAGATTTTACCAAAGTAAATTTCATACACAGCGATATTAATTTCATACGTAATTACGTTTTAGAATATCAGAGCGAAATTAATATGTTTACCGGCAAATTTCACAGAATATTCAATGTAATATTGGACCTATGCGTACACGTTTTTAATTAAAACAATAACTCAGTTATTAATGTAAATTGATTACCATTAACATCTATAAATTAATTATTTCGTGTCCCTATTTGATTCAAACAGGGGATGGAACATATATGAATCTATGAACGTGCAATATACAATATACGCATAGCGTATGAATGTGAATGTTAATTTGTTTTGATAATTCATAAATCTAGAGTATATTCACAAGTGTAATGCTCGTTGCATTAATTAGTAATAAGACTTACAAACTACAACACAAATAATGGTATTTAATCTGGTAAAGTACATAACAATGTTCCCTAATGAACGTGCTCCACTTCTTGGCTTGCAGAATGGCAGTACTCCGTTACATTTGGCTTGTCAAGCCAACGAAACAGACACTGTCGAGCTACTGATTGCTAAGGGCGCAGACTTCAATTGTTTAAACAACGTACGTATAACTTTAGTTGTTTATATTTTACCACAGACTTTCAATGTTGGAACAAAGTACATGGTCTTCGCAGACAGATGTTTGTTTATTTGTGTAAAACTGCAAAGAACTAGATTTGTGAAAAGACTGACGACCGACATCTGTCCTTGTGTACATATATTTGCACAGAGGTTAGGATTTCCTCGTCGGATGGTTGTACAGGGAACAGAATTTATTGCAACATCCTCAACAGTAATATTCCGCTTACATCTTGTGGGACGTAATTGTTATATGTTTCTGCATGACACTCTATGTATACACTACGTATATATACATGTATATACTTTATAATTCAACAGAAAATCTAAAAGATATAACCTATAATAATATAACTGCATATGTATATTGTGTATGTGAGTGAATATAATATCTCTCTGCGTATGTGTGGGCGGATGTTCTCTCATTATATAAAACTAAATTCTCTTCTATTTTCCATGTCTAGAAATTTACCTACAACATGTACAGGCTATAATTAAAATTGTTTGAAGTCTGCCTACAGAGTAATTTACGCCATACGTAGCGTATATTTAATACCGTTACAAACAGTTGACTAAATGCGCTTAATTCATACGGTATATTCCATGTAGAAAGTCACAAGACTTCTATATATATTTAAGTCCTTTTGATAATATTTCATGTACCCACGTGTGTGTGTGTGTTTATTTATTTAAACATAAAGTAAAAAAATGAACACCAAATTGTGTTGAAATGCAGTGTCTATTCAAGAATACATCAGTACAGGTTGTCTAGTAAGTTTTGACCGTGCAAGTTGGTAATAAGATTTCCACTTGGGGGAACCAGGGTGGCCAATACACTATTAGCTGCTAACTAGCATGTATCTATGTACTGGTATGTATTTGTTTCATTGTATATCCAGCGTTTGCAGTCTCCGATGCATATTGCTGCCGAGATGGGTTACACGGATATCTGTAAAATGTTACTTTCCGCCGGCGCCAATATCGAGCAACGTGAACAGAGTGGCAAAACACCCCTGTACATTGCAGCCCGGGGCAGTTTCACAGCTATCGTCGATATGATCATAAAAACAGCACGACTTGACTATCCAGCCCACGTAAGCACTTATATTTATTACTAATATGTATACACTTGCCCGCCTACCCTTGCGCTCCTAGCGCCACGGCATAGAAATAATCACACCTGTCATTCCACATTAACCTACATTAACTTTCAATCATTAACTGGTTGCAGCTATTGCTTTTATAATTTAATAAATGGATTATAATATATCGTCTGGGTAATATAGTACCAAGACCTAGATTCTAAACTATAGCTTTTGATATTATTGATTTCTTAATGTATTTACAGAATTATAAATGTTTATTGTTCTACTATATATTTATTACTAATATCCACCTTTATTCGTAAACCGAATAAACATTGCAGTTTACTTTAAAGAACTAAATTATGTTTTTGCGTGACTTACGAGGATATTGTTCAACATTTGCTGAATTAAAAATCAGTTATTTATAAAGCGTTACATTTTCACGTTACAAAGCAATGCAATGTTTAATGCGATTGTTATTATTTCAGTATCAACGTATCACTTTGAAAATTTAATCTGAAACACATCACATAAAATATAAAAGAGATTCCTGATACGAAAAGTCAACATTTCCCAAAAGTAATTTTTACGTAAGGGCGCTAAAATTTCAGCACACCTGCGTTTCTAATTCGCGTTCTAAAAATAAACTTTTAACATTCATATCTACTTCTTCTGTGTTCAATCTCATAGTATTCAACTCTTGTACAATATTATATTATTGGTAATCGATAAATAAATAATTTATTCTTTTATTAAAAATGCAGCTTTTTGCATTTAATCGCTAACATCGTAAATTCAAACTGACATAAAAATGTGATTTGCAGTTATCGGACTAAATATTCTTTAATCGCTGTTGCAATAACTATAATTATGGCCTATGAGCAGATGGGTTTCGAATTTTTAGTGGTCGTTAAACATTTCTAAACCATAAATTGAACAGTCACCAAACATAGACGTGTTTCAAATGCTATTTTAGTTCAATTACAGATCACACTGGTGTAAGTTTATCAATATAACTGATCCATCTTTGAAACTGTTCTTAGGTGAACCTGTAAAGTAAATAAATAGCTCTGAATCCTATTCTTTGAAATCTCCTATACCCAACTGTGGATAATACAGTGCTCTAAGATTTTCGTATCAAATTACAATGCCGTAATTACGTACAAAGTTTAACAAACAGTTTTACAGAGAAATATTTAGAATCCCTGCTGTAATGTGTTGTACAGGAGGAGCAACGAAATGATAGCAAAAAGAAGAACAGCACTAAACCAGTACTAAATACTGCACGAAGGAAACTCAGAATGTCCCGGGACAGTGGCCAAGGTATGGAGAACAATGAACGATTACGTCAGGTGCTGTACAAGCTCGCGTATAAACAACTGGCTGCTGGCGAATGGAAGAGACTGGCGTATCATTGGGCCTTTACGGATGAACAGATAAAGGCAATTGAACACCAGTACACAGGTGAAATTTACGGAATGACAGTTCTACAACAAGTAGTCCTGTACTAACTGTACTTCATTGTTCACTGATTCGTATTTAGTTAGAAATCGATTACAGAAATAACATGTTCAAATTGAAATCTTAGGTCCAGCCAGTTACAAGGAGCATGGCTTTCGAATGCTTCTAATTTGGGTGCATGGATTAGCGTCAGATGTGAATCCTATCAAGGAACTATGCGAGAGTCTTACGGCCATAGACAAGAAAGCCATCGCAGGTAAGATGTACTCTACATTGTAGTACGTATTTTACACAACTAAATACTACTCATCTTTTCGGCTGAAAATTCTATTCTCAGAGAAAATAAATTCAAACATACTCTTATATTACCTTCTAGATGTACTTAGAAGAAAAATCGACCAAGAGAACGAGGAAAGAACAAAAGGTAACAAGCAGAAATGCGGTAATTGTAGTATAACCTAAAAACTGAAAAGCAACGGTAGCAAAACCTTCTCAATTCTCGACAGCTTTAACCATTCTTTCATCGTATTGTATTTGTACACTTGTCATTTGGCCACTCCAAAGGCATATCACAACATACGTAGATGTTAACGCATAAATAAATCAATGTATAATTGTGGAGAAACACAATTTAAAAAAGAAAACGGTTACCCCAATTGTGCACTATAATGAATAAGTTAATTTATTTTCTTTTTATTAACATTATTCTACCGAGAAATATATGTGGTTTTGTGAAATTGCATTTGCATTCGTCGTTTGTATAATTCATTTTCAATTCAATTCCACTTTATTACAATCTAATATGTTGAAAATAAAATCAATTATTCCGATAGCATATTCCGTCCGTCCGTCTGTTCCGTGTTTCGACTAAAACTCGTTAGGAACGACAAAAAAGAATAGAAAAACATAAAACGACAGAATATTCTTTATAATGAGAGTACGGCTTGCGGCAATATATTATAAGGGGTGTTATTCATCGCGAGACGAGGAAGATTTCATTAAAAAGATTATACCTTCAGATATACTTATTTTACTACTTGCTGTTTTTAATGTATTTCAATCGGCAGTATTCGTAAGTGGAAGCATTTTTCTTTTACGTTCATTTTGATTTGTTTGCGCACATTTCAAATCGTCGTTGTCAATTCAGTGTCTCCCAAAATGATATGCCATTCCATTGTGATAAAAGTAAACGCCATTTTAACCATATCGATGTATTTGCAATGCAAAATAAGTGACATGTACAGAGAGCACAATTTAAACATAATTTTTATATGTACATATATCAGTTTGGAATGTTTAAGAAACGATGTAACCAGATCGTAGCATAAGTATTTCTATAAACATTATTTATTAACCCGTATCTAGACACCAGTATTACTTATGCTGTGATCTGTTGAATGTATTTATTTCATTAAATTATATGACTGAGCGCTCTTTTTTTAAATATTTATCCCTTACTGCCTTTAGTACTCCATTTTGTTTTTATGTGTCCGATAGAAAACAAATGGTTATATATAACGATAATTAAATTAAACGAACTAAGACAAATGACATAATACTTTCAATTCAAATCGTTACATGTTCAGAAGAAAGCAACAGTGTCGGACGTGTTTTAACAAATTTACAAATGTAAACAGTGTTTTGATATTATTTATATAGTGATAGTGCAAATGTGTATGTGTGTGTTGGTGTTTAACTTATAGTGGATAAAGTTCTCGTGTACTGATGTAAAACAATAAGCAATATGGATTAACAACGATTGTTTATCAAGATGGCTGTCAGAAAGGTAAGTGCATATTTATTTCTAATAAAACAATATATCTTGTTGTCCTATCATTTTATAATTGTTTTAATACCACATATATTTATAATTCTCGACATGTCATATATGATTACCTACTATTATAAAAAAAAACTATAATCAAAGTGCATGATTGCGGAAAATAAATGCAAATTAAAACAAAAATGATTGCTCGTTAAAATATGTAATTACACATATATTAGTACATTGCATGTTTTAGTAATTATAATAATCAGTATGGCCAGATAAAATATGATTATTAATTAAGTTATAATTTACATTATTATACGCGAATTTCTTATGAATCATATTATAATTATGATTATATTTCCTTGGCCCCTGTCGCATATGTTCCGGTACGGTCCTGGTTCCATGTATCGTCAACCAACAATCATGTACAGAACCAGTGTTATTCGTTGCTCCATTCTGAAATATAATGTTTATTCATTTCCACATAAGTGTACAAGTATGGTACAAAATAATAAGTACCTTGTCCAATATTTCAAGTGTCCAAACGCCTTTTGGATTTTCACCCCAGGTCATTACGGACATAAAGGTCCAATTTTGAAATCCTTCATTGGATTTATCTAATTTTCTGCGTCTTAAAAGTTGGACAGTTGTACCTGTCAAACAATCATTGAAAGAATCTTACTCTATTACTTGACAAGTAAAGAAATTAAAGTTGTAGAAAAATCTGAGAATGAACGACCGAGTAAGCTAATTTGTGTAGCCTTTGTTTAGAATAATTTAATATTTTACATGTAGTTATATTATTGATTTATCATATGTGCATACATGAGCTATATATAAATAAGGCTATTTCTAGTGATACATAAGAATAGTATTTGATTAATTTTACCTGTAGCAGACTTCAAATACAACTCCAAATCTCCACGAACAGAATATTCAATAGTCGTTGTAACTTCTACATGTTCCAAATAATTAACGTCACAATCCCCGGTTGAGAATTCTAAAAATTTCTCTTTTCCATGCAACAAACTATTATTTTCCCTAGAAAAATTCAAAACTCATATCATAAATATTCCAGTGATTTCATGAAATTTTTACAAAGATTTTGCTGCAATTTTGCACGTGAATTTTTCTGGTACTGTTGTCCAATTTACCGCAGCCTTTACTAATCCAAACGCGTTCATTAATCCAAATCCGAATCGGGTACTGAACCAAAAACCACCAGCGTTTCTCTGCCATCCGGGATTATCAGCAACCGGAGCGTATTCAGAAGTCCATGTTATCAAATGTTGAACATCACGCCACGTTAGATTAGGACTGCAATTATATGTAATTTCTCTTAAAATAATACTAGACTAATACAAACATTTTCTCGCCATCAGAAATAAATAAATATATCTATGTTTATGATGACAATAGTTACAGTTTCCTAATTATAATAATATATTTAATATCTGCAAAATTCAAAATTAAGTCGTACTATGCATAAACACTAAATTTAAAATAATATCGCGAAGTTAATAATATGTTTTATAAGATTCAAGTTCGATATACACACATATTCCACTATATTATCTTTTCAAATATTCTGTCAAAATAAATATAAAATAGAACCGTACTTGGCTTCCAGAGCTAATGCTATTATTCCTGCTGCGAGTGGAGCTGAGGCCGATGTGCCTGTGTGTTTGATAGTACACTCGTTCCCTAAATCTGTCGTAGCCTGTAAGCATAAAAAATATTACATTCGGTGACCATATGTGACCGAATTTACATCTGCAACATGTTTCGTGTTTAATAATTTACGTGTTTGGCATTCTGGAACAGTCAAAATTAAGTATATTCGTACACGAGAAGCATTTCAATATAAACAGTTATAATTACAAACAGTTCACGTATATAACATGCACAGTTGCCATTTTGTTTTTGCGAAGAGAGATTACTTCTAATGACTGTCAAACGGATATTGTCAAATTTCTTATTTCGGAACTAGACATTTCAATCACACACTTTTATCATTACTAATGTGTAGTTTAAATTTTAACACGGATGTTTGAAATAATTTTTACTGTATTTCAAGTAGGATGAAATGTTTATTACTAACGCTATGTTAATACATATTTGTGCTTACAATCATCTGATCTTGATACGCTCCGGATGAATATGTGACTGCAAGCGTTGAAGCACATTCTTCACCGTACCACGGAAATTCCCCACGTTGAGATGCACTCCCAATGGACACAGTATAAGGACTCGCCAAGTATCCATCACAATTACAGTTGTCCCCCTTCAATCCCCCGTTCCCCGATGCCCACACGTATATAGAGCCCTGACCTCCACGACCCTTTAACCAAAAACTTCATCTCAAAAATACTCCGTATACCTTACAACTTTCTTTCAAAGCAAATCACTTTGTATATTCACGTTTTCCCAGCACAATGGGACAGTTAAAACCAGCAATCTCCAACCGGATTTAACGTCATTAAAACCAAACGACTTCCGTCTCACAACGATATAACAATTAAGTAGGATTTTATACTTTTTTTTCCTTTTCAAACTGCATTGTAAATTGTTCTTTAAAATACAGAACGGTTTTAAATATCTTTGTTACTTTGTATCCACAGAATCATTTTTAATTGAGCTTGTTACAAAAGCTTTTAAATCTCTTACTTCTGTGATTCCTCTTTCGAGCGCTTCTCGTGCCAAAGTTCCTGGCCCGTCTACTGTTTTACCATCGTCATTCGGGCCCCAGGATGCGCTGTAGATGTCCACCAAGTGATAGGCGTATCCTATAGCTGTTCCTTCTATTCTGTCATTCACAGGTCCGTCGAGTAGTTTTACTCCTGTACATAATATATAATGAAACAAGAAAGATGTGTGAGGATTTAAACATGTAGCAAGTAATAAATAGTCTGCTATCTTTATTTATAATAACTCAATCTCTAATGCTATGTCTGTGAATATACATACAGATATACGAGTAACGTATTACATTTTATAAGTATGCAAACCTCTTGACACAAGTGTAATGTTGGTTGCGTACACAAATCTACGAATATTTTGACAATTCAAATGAATACGAACATTTCATGAACTAATAAAACGGTAAACACCAAACTCCACATTTACGAACATTTGATTCTAGTTAAAATTCGAATTGTATTTTATGAAGGATTAAATAGTACATGTCAAATAGTGCATTCGATTCGTAAGACGAAGATAGAGTTGATTTAAGACGATAAACATCGGGACACTTCATATAAGGGGCGCTGCATCAATAAATCTAATATTGCACTACCAATGACCACAGCAAGCTAAAGTGTCATTGTGAAATTATTTGAAGAAATCTGATCAAATTGATGTTACTGTTGTTATGTTGATATTTACCTCCAATGTTAGCATTGAAAGCAACACCGACGCCACATTTTCCATTATTAGCGGACATGGCCACCTCGCCGGCGCACCGCGTCCCATGACTGTTGCGACGGTGTGCATCGTACCGTGGCGACGGGTCGGCATCGTTCTCATTACAATCCCAGCTAATATCCGGATCCTGTACGTTTAACCACACGGCCATTATATACGGGTAAAACGCGCGACCCTTGTCATAATAACACAAGCTTAACATAACATATAGTAGAACATATTTCACACGTGTCCAGCCATTATAGTACCATATTAATGTCTCAACTGCCACACACACACACACACAAACGTATATATTTATAGAGAATTTAAATAAATACAGTAATATTTCACACGCAAAGATTTATTTAATTTCTAAATAAAATACTAAGCTGTAAAATATGTATGCATATTTTATTTTATTTTTTTTATTAGTATTTATAGAAAACATACATAATTATCTTTAAGATCCTCATGTAAATATTCGATACCATCGTCCAGAATTGTCACTCGGACACCTTTTCCTGTTATACCGGCCCTGTACACTGGCAGAACATTTAAATCAAGTTTCGGAAGATCCGCTCTCGTCCGGGTATCTTGCTAGAAATATAAGATGTACTAGCTATGTAAGTTTAGGTCAAATAATTCTACACGACGTTGTTACCGTACCAAGTACCATTCCTGTGACCATAATTCGTCATTGAACGTTCTGTCCCATGTGTTTCTTCCGTTGTCTCCTCTGAGAATATGATTGTTTCTCTTGGTACGTATGAATGTGCGGGGAGGAATCGTTATGTGTCGTTTCTGACGCGATTTAACATACTGTTGTTCGGCCCAGGATACCTGAATTATAAACGAATGTACCAACATGAACATATCACAGTATTTGACGTGACATTTCAAAGAACCTGACGTTTACCCTCTTATCCTCGTTTAGTTCTCGTGTCAGCGTTGCAAAAGCACGTTTCTGATGTGACGGATGAAATTTCTGAGTGAAGATGTACGTATCTTTGAAACCTGTCACCTGATCAAAAAAAGAATACAATCCTTGTACATATTTTATTCCTTAAGATATTTGTGTTATATTTGCTGTTTTTGTTTTATATATTATTCAAGATTCAAGGTGCATTTACAATGATACATATGCGATACCAACATAACAAAATGATAGTCCTTCCGTGGTGTATGTATTTATAGTACAGTATTTCCAGTCATTTGAAATAAAATTGAAACTTAGCAACTTTCACAGAACATTGTTTCTGGCAGTGCATGAATAGGAAATAGTTGAATGTTTGTTGATAAAAATAATCAATATATGTGTATGCACTGTGTGTACATTACACGGTCATTCAACTATCAAGTTAGTAGAACCAGCAAAAAAAAAGTACAACAGCTGTTAGTATATTTTAGCGCGCGTGTCTCCCCTCGTACAACTATCATGTAACTAGCAAGGGGGAGGTTAAGCCACCCTCTTCGCTACACTCCCCCTCCCCCCTCATGAATGTATCTATGTCTGTCACAGCAGATATCCATGTCACCCTCTTCGTCCAGCACATAGAGTTAATTAATACCCCAACAAGTTCTGTGTGCACCAGCTGTGCTTTTATATCTTTGTCTAGGGCACGTGCCAGCCGTTGACAGCTGTCTCGCTCGCTCGCACACACACACGGTGACTTTTAACCGAATCTATAATTAAACTAGCACGCGTGTGTGTGTGTGTGGGGGGCCCGTCTATGTACTATATCGGAATATGATCTATTTTTGGGGTTGGCGCGTGTTCGATTGTACCCTGTTGAATCTATTCACCTCTTACATTCACTGGTTCCCTGATACCCGGCGTCTGTTTTCGCGCCTCGTAGGTGTCGGCGTCGCAACGGCGCCAATCGATAGCGTCGGTCCGAAGTCACAACGCCGCTGAATCGGACCAAGTCGGCGATATTCGGCGTGGACGTCGCGTGCCACGTTTAAATAGCATTGTGACAGTTTGAAAGGGTACGAGTGGACGCCGTACGTTTATACAACGACGCTGTACGTCGAACGTCGACGTACCGACGGCGTGATATAATTGAGTTACGTGATTAGCGAGGGTGGCGTCACAAGGGTTAGTTTACTTTTGAGCGTGATGATAATTTAATATAGCTATATGCCAGCATATTCGGCAAGTTTGTTGATTTTGTAGCGATTGCAGAATCTTATACAAGTATGTTTTTCAATTTTCCAAACATTATTTCTATACTTAATATATATATTATACATGTAAATACAATTTATAATGCAACTAAAACATATCGTTATTGATTTACAATAATAAACTAGAAAGAGTATTTTCAAGAAATGTAAATACGTACGTACATACATTGTTCTTTCAATGGAATGAATATAGAAATTTTTATCTTAGAGGAACATTCATAAAGATTTTACTATTAATTGTATAT
>JAGJTL010000054.1:2395913-2435204 GCA_022063505.1 Calosoma granatense
GCGCGAAGTATGCCTGATAATTTTCATGCATACGTAAGATTTAATTTAACGTGCATCTACAAAAAATCATTACAACGGTTATAAGAGTTTCTTTATTTATTTTCATATTGTATGATTGGATAGAATTCCGAATTTGTTTATACAATATGACTATTATTTTTGTACCTGCCTTCGATATGAACATTGTTTTGTACTACTAGAAAAAAGTATCTAAGTTAGTTATATATTTTGTAATTTAAATAATAAGCACATAAGCCTTATGAAAGAAAGAAGATAATAAATTTATTTCTACATTAATTAACATCCTGCACTTCGTATGTGATTTTTTTAGAACTAAACTGAATTAGATCACGTCACATGTGTTCGAACCTTTTGACAGTTGTATCATGGTGTGATGTTCGTATTAATATAGAAGAATTTGATATAATATTGAATTAAAATGTCGTCGAATATAATAAAAGAACGAGCATTAAATATGCTGCGCACTCTGCCCAGAGTTACGTTGGGAAATATTAGAGATAATCCGGGATCAAAGCAATGTGTAAGTTAACCTAACTTTTTGCCATGAAGTGAATTTTGTTTATTAGAGATTTTTATAGCAAAAACGTGGTCGTGGACAACACGGAGGTGATAAACATGGAGCTGGTAACAAAGGATCAGGCCAGAGACAAAATTTCATGCGCGTTGGATATGAAACAGGAAACAATCCATTTTATTTACGCTTCCCTTATGAACCTTATTATAAAGGACACCAGTAAGCATATAAATAATTATTTATTATAGAATCAAATAATGAAACATATTAACAAAACAATTTTCTCTAGTTTACGTAGACAGTATCCGCCTTTGTCATTACATCAACTTCAAACTATGATTGATACAGATCGTATAGACATAACGAAACCAATTGATCTAGTAACAGTTATCAACACTGGCCTGTATAAACTGAAACCAGATGAACATCAGTTTGGAATAAATTTAACAGACGATGGTGCAGATTTATTCAAGTCCAAAATCAACTTAGAAGTACAGTGGGCCAGTGAATCGGTGATCGCAGCCGTAGAACGTAATGGCGGTGTTATAACGACAGCTTACTACGACCAACACAGTTTACAGGCTATGGTAAATACACAGAAGTTCTTTGAAAGGGGTGTACCTATTCCTAGACGACTTTTACCACCAGCAGATGCTATAGAATATTATTCAGACCCCGTAAATCGAGGATACTTGGCTGATCCTGCAAAGATATCAGAACACCGATTAATTCTCGCGCAGAAATACGGCTATGTGTTACCGAAAATCGAGAACGACCCGAATTATGATATGCTAACTGAATGCAAAGACCCAAGACAGATATTTTATGGGCTGCACCCAGGTTGGGTGGTGAATTTAAAAGATAAAACAATTTTAAAACCACAAGATGAAGAGTTGTTACAACATTATGCGTCCTAGTTTGTAGTATTTGTAAACTAATAAAATTGATGTACAATAAATAGAAATATTTATAAACCCACCTTCTTCAATTTTATTGAACAAAAAATATATTAAAGTATATTTGAAAATAGTGAATAAATGAAAACCAATAAAGTTTTTGATGTAACATATTCACAGGATAACAAAACCATTTTCTGAAAAGTTTCTTAGCACATATTTACCCTATACAATATATTTATCTAGGTATATATTAATTATATTGGTAGAGTTTCAAATAGTCATAACATATGTACAATATTGTAGAATATTATTAAATACGACTGAATACTATTTTACATATTACTGACAGTAATAACAACTACATAACCATTTGATTGCAATATAATTGAATATATGTCTAACAAAGTGTTTAAACATACTCGTATATACGTGTGTATAATTGACAGTTAATTATATATGTATGTGTATCGAAACAGGCAGTTTAGAATTACAGATGGCAGTTTTGATGAAATGCACAGAGGTCAGAATGGTCCATTTTCTTCTCATCTCCCGTTCTAAACTACAGATAATTTCCTCATACATCAAAGCTAAATATATAGTACTATACATACTCCACAAACAGTGTTTTCAAAATAAGTGTCTCCATATACAATGTCAGCAGTAGATTCATATTAACAGCAATTTAATTGAATCTAATTTAACATTGTATCTTCTTTAGTTAAAACAAACAAACAAATAATTTCACAACCGTATTCTCATTCGTGTTTGATTGATTGCTTAGTTTATTAGTCAGTTTTCTTTGATTCATTTTCATACTCGTCTTGCATGATTGGATGGCAAACCATTCCGCTGGCAGTGGCGTAGAAGGCTTGTTTTCCTTTCTCCATGTAGGCCTTAATATAGAAATTACCGAACAAGACAATGAATGAAATCATGTAAATGATAAGTGTATAGTGCATCCACAATGGGAACTCGCATCCTGTTCTTATGCCATTTATTCCAAGTATAAGAGCACACGTGAACTGGATCTGTTAAATACAAACAATATTAACAAAACAAAGTACTAATCACAATTGTACCACATGATTCTAGATACATATATACGCTATTAGTCCATATTAATTCCTTACCAATTGCAAAATTGTAAGATATTTCTTCCACCAAAGGTATTTGGCAACTGCAGGTCCCAGAACGGACAATCCATAATACGAGTACATTAACACATGAATTGCAGAGTTCACCATGGCTGGCAGGAAAGCTAAAATATAAAAATATCAATTAAATATCTATTTCATCAAGTCATTCAAGTTCATCCACATACTTGATCCACTTGGTACCCATTTAATTCCGATCCACCACAACGAGAACATTGTTGAATGATGGTACACATGAAGGAATGTCAACTGTTGATTCTTCTTTCTTAAGATGAAGAAAAATGTGTCACAGAATTCTAGTAATTTCGATATATAGTACCACCAGACTGCATTCGTTATCTATAAAGTGTCACAATGAAAGAAAATTCTCGGAAATTCTGAGAAATAAGCCATACCTGTAGTTCGTCAGGATGATTTATTTGTCTGCACGGTTCACAAATGTAACTGTAGCGGAGTCGCGTTGATGCAGTTAGTAACTGAAAATTAAATAATTAATCAAACCCGGTCCAAATCAGAGCATAATCTACAAGTATTTATTATTATTATAATAATTCTCTCAAAACTTTGTATATAATTAAGTTATTTTCAATAAATTCGATTCTGTTTTTTCGCAAATATTTACCTCAATTGCTATATATCCGTTGAGCAAAGCCATGAATAAATTATACGGAAGAAGGAGCCAAGTTAATTTGAAAGCTTTTCGACGTCTCATTAGTTTAGGTCCAAAATATACTATGGAAAGATATAGGAGTGTATAGAATAAAGTTGGAGTCGGTGAGTCTACTAATGGCCATCCTTTTGTCCGAGAATCTGCACAAAATAACAACATTATTATAAACAATATATACATATACATGTAGGCAAACAGCAAATACCTGATAACGAAAGTGTCCATAGGTAATAATCATAGGCCTCATGGAGAATTGTCTTCGTTGAGTTGATAATTGTTGCCATTTTCTAAATTAATTATTAATACTTGTAATACGAATCAAAATTTGTATCTGAAACAGAGGAAAATAACAATATAATGAGTAAATAATGCCGTGTTTACAGAATAATCTTAGATCAATTAAAAATTTCTATGCATGTGATTAAATCTAGATTTTGCTTTTCTAATTCTGTAATAAGGATAAACTTCGATACGATATACATCTTTTAATAAATACAACTTTCCAATGAAAACAAAAACATCTAGCGGAACTGAACTAACAGATTCATTTCTAGATTTCACAGATAACTATTATAACAGTTACATATTAGTTACGTGGTATGCAGTGGTACATTTGTCTCTGAAACCAGTTACAACTCTCACTTGCACTTGAGGAATTTCTCTTTATACTCGTACGGAAAATATCGGGATTTCCTCGACTAACACTTCTTCATCACAACACCACAGTTTGACACTACCAGTCAAGGTGAAAGTGCTAGTATACTTTATAATATATACAAGTACATTATTAATACTCGTTCACCAGTCTGTCTACTTTAGGAATATTCACAACTGGAAGCAGGAAATCAAGTCTTCCGTGAAAGTACGATGTCGATGATTTATGTACACGTTTCGATATTTGAACTTGATGGTATCGTTTTGCTGGTACGCTATATTTGGGTGCAGTGGCGTGCTAGATTAATTTGATTAAGAGGGAGGGGGGGAGACAAGTATAGAATATAGAAATTAACATTATATCCACGATACTAGAGAAATCAGTTACTTTTATTCTCATAAAACTATTACCGAATATATTTTACTTATTAATTTGTTGTATGAACAAATGTATGTTAAAATATATACATAGTTAATTATTACGCCACTGAAAAAGCTGTTTTGTATGAAGGTATTTATAAAAACTGTCAAGCAAGCAATTTAAATTTTGAAACGTTATATTTACTGCATCATCAGTTTAATGTTGCACACTTATTTTCACGTGTACCTGTTTTAATTATTACAAAACAGAAATAACTTTATTATCGTTCAATATAATTTATAAATAATTGAAATATAATATTACCACATACATAATGAGTTAAACTATTTTCCCTTTTAGTATAACTATGTGTTATTATTTTTAAAAAGTGAAATCATAATCTTATCGTAAGAATACCAGATTTATGTCATCTCAGTGTGAATTTGATAATATCTTTGCTGTAACTACTCTCTTAATATCTCCAAGATATTTCCGGAGAGAAAGTTAAATATAATACAGGCATTCTAGTCTCATAAACTCTAGTTCCGATATTTAATGTGTTTATATGCAATTACCTATCTATAATTATTGCAAGATTATTAAACAAATTAAATAATAGTTTATTGTTTATTTATCATTTCATTGCGGAAACAAGTTAATTACTACTTTCAATGTTATTATGTCTAATCATCCGTGGATTATACTAATGTGTATTTTATTGTTTGCTACTGTATAAATAAACACATTCATAATCGATATTTTTTTCAATAGTTTCTACGCTTTTTACCCAGACGGAATGTACTTTCATATTGCGTACAAACTGGTAGTGCAAGAAATTATTGATAGTCTTTTATAGTGTATAATTAGATGTTGCTTTAAGAATATTTCAGGTGATCTTTAAAACAATACGGGACCGATTAAAATATAAGCACATAAAAAGTAATACTTTATCATGAGGTACAGTTCTAAATTAATACATTTTAAACACAATTTTAACTAAAATAAAAGCATGTTTATTATCTTGTAATACAGGCAGTTACTGAATACGAATGTCCTTAAAATATAAAGTAAAAAATTAATATAGTGTAAAATATCTTTATTTTAAGATCTGTAAGTACCGAAAAATTATTTTAAATTGACAAGTATTTTAATAGATATATTGGTTTTTCAATGTACTATTTCATTAGTGGGGCGGATATAGGAATTTATTTCTTAAGAGTTTGAAACAGAAAGATGTTATTAAAATATCTTATAAATAAAACTTACCAACAAACTAATATGTTCTTCTACAACTAATCACACATTTGTACTAAAGTATATATATATAAAACAATAGTCTATACGAACTAATCACAACAGGCGCACTATAATATCGCGAAGTGCTTCTTCATCGGAGGACTTCGATGTGTCCAGTGGCGAACCTGCAGACCGAATGAAATGCCACGGCCGAAACTTACCAGTAAAAGACAGGCAAACTTACTTTATCTGTAAAAATAATGTGCACGAATGTGGGACAAGATTCTATAGCAAGTGGGAGAAACGCAAACAGCCGGAGACAGTTCCGTTTTCGCTAAACGAACGAACGAACGCACATTGAATGGAAGAACATGTACCATTGGTGGTGGTATATACAGCAGGCTGTGGAACAACTCTATTCAAATAGACCTTCAATCTTGCTGTGAATCTACAGCGATTTCCTACCAAGACTATTGCAGTAATTTTGTAGCAAATCTGTCATAAAAATATTGTACATCATGGTATTGAAGGATATATTTCAAATTATTGATAAATTACATACCTTTACAAGAAGGATACAATTATTATCGAGCATGAGAACAATTCCAATTATAAATAAAACTATTTTTGTTACATTTTCCCACAATTATAAATTGAAAATATTTTTATTGGAAAATAAACATATTTTATTTATAATAAATTATACAAGTTTACGCCAATTGTATTTATTTAAATTGTTGTATAAATTTTCTCTTACGTCTTGTTTTGTCTTCTGTGAATAACAATTACGGAAATGTTTCAACAACTTGACCGAGTTGTATTTTTTTTGCACCTTGAACTGTGTAAAAAAGTAGTAGTCAATTAATGTATTCCTATTAACACAATTACCAATCTTTATCACGTATCGTCGAAATAATAAAAACACATTTCTACTCATACAGCGGAACGAATCTGTTCGAAAATTATTATATGAAAATCTCCAAATAAGATTTTGGTGTCATCGTTCTCATTTCTGATCGAAACATCTATGCACGATGTTTAATAATGTTTCATTTCAAAAGTCGCTTAAAACCATGCTTGTGATTGGTTCGAAGAATGGTTGGTGGGGGATGGGGAACCTATGTCGAGGTCGATTATTGGTTGTATGTGTTACTTACATGAAATATCTGGGTTGAAATGTGGTCTTTGAACTTGTGTTATGAATCGCGCGCGCGCGCGCGCGCGCGTACTATTTTCACCGGCTGAATAAAAATACGCAAGGAAGCAATGGAGACAACGGCAATCGTAGTACTTTGTATCGTTGCTTAAGATTAGCTTTCACTTTCTCTTTACAGCATTTACCTGAAAATCTCTGTACTTACAAGCTGTTACATGCAACTGCCACAATGAGATATGTCTTACGGAACAATGTAACAATCATAATATTAAATGATTTACTAAGATGTGTTATTAAATTTATTACAGCGCGGAACAGCGTAATATGACATGAAATGTTATATGTACTGGATGATTCTAATAGACAATTGTTGTATATTACAATTCTAGCACAAAGATCCTATTCATTTCTATATGCTAATTTATTTATTACAATACACGGATACACCAGCATACATATATTATTTTAAAAAACTAAATAATAGTTGTATTGTTGAATATTCGACCTGAATGTAACCACAAACTGCGTTTTAAAATGATCTAATCATTCTTAAATAATTTTCAATCTAGCAAATCTATAACTGAACTTAATTTGACCTATTGATATATAGGTCATAATACAATGTAATTTTAACTGTAACACAAATCAAGCTGATAGTAATATATTAAATGTAATTTTTAATTAAATGTGGATGATAACACCGTTATTTCTCATGACACAATTTGAAAAATCTGAATCATGTATGCTATTTCATCTACAACGTATTTTTTTCTCTCTATAATATTCAAGTTTTTATATCGTCCGTTTCTAATTTTATAGAGATAGTTTCTTCCTGTAGACGAAATTTGAATGTATATCCTCTTCATTCACTTGCTTGAATTACTATTAAATAGTACAGAATTAATATATGTATTGAATTATTAATTAGTTTACATTTTAACCTCGATTGGAAAGAAGAAAGGAATAATTAGACTAACATTTCAACTACTCAGGTTTTTATACAAAGTTTGTTCGTATACTGACAATTTACTGTGTTGTAATTTATATAATTTTAACATATTGCTCGTACTAATTATTAGTTAAATTATACATTGATACTATATTTATATACTAGTATGATATACAAACTTCACATCACATGTCAAATTTTTTTCTCACTTTGTTGCTAAACGGAAGTGTATTTATAAAATTTACATAAAAAAAGCAAATCACATAAAACTTGTGAAAGTTTGGACAGTAGGAGTGTCGAGATTCAAACGTTGTTTATTAATTTTCGTTGAGCTTGACATTTAACAGTATGGAAAGTAACCAAAACATAATATTTCATTGCATTAGAAGTTAAAGAGAGAAGTCTGTGTGACAAGGTGCATTGTGCAATAACAGTATGACGATGCTTACACGGATTGTCAACTACGTGTAACCGGTGTTATTTTAATGTTTATTTAATAGACTCATTTAGAAATAAGTACAGAGATGATGCTTGGTTTAATCGCGGTACATATGTGTAAGTATAAATATATAGTCTCTTTATTTAACTATAAATTTCAATTTCCAATCTACATTCTTGGTGATAATCTTCAGATAAAATTAATATTATATATTTGACATTTATTTCAATCGTATGAGTTTTCAAAGTGGTCAAGCCATTACATATCTATTACTGTGAAATTTAGTATTATTAGAATCGATAATCATCATTGTATTTTATTAATTAAATTAAAAACATATATAGTATATAATATCCGTACTAAAGTATAAGGTAAATTTTAGATGTAAAAGTATACATTAAATTGTAAAAATAATTGGAAAGAACTGCACAAATATGGTACAGCTGCACCATTAATGTAGGCCTGCTTATCTATGTCAAACTTTTCATTTTTATTTGTTATATATTCTCATTTCCGTAGATAATTATTAATCAGAAATGTTCGTTCGGTGAAATCGGAATTTCATTTTCTAATTTGTTGATCTTCAAATGTTTGTTGCTTCTAATACAGTCATCAGAGCTGAAAGATTTCAACAAACGTGCGACGTGAATGTGTGTGTGTGTGTGTGCGTGCGTAGATTTAAGAAATTTTTTTTTTCGTTAAATAAATAAATAAATCGTATATAGGTTAGTTAAGGCCGCGGATGGGAGAGAAGAAAGTTGATGTTGGATATTGCTGTTACCGTGTGACTGGTTTCGTTAAACCGCAGGCGTTTTCAAACTTCTTCTGTGACTTGAGTAACCTTTCTCTTTCGCATGGTTTTATTGGTATTGAACTTGATTGGCACCGTATGTTTAGCCGTCATCTTCAACCGATCAACATACAGACATGTCCAAGAAAATTGAATGACCTTGATCCGGTAAAGATTCACAAAGAAATACTATAATGATTCAATGCAAAATATTAATATAGAATCTTAATCAGATTCGCGGTGACATACGTTAATACACTGGTGCCCCAAATTTTAAAAAACTTTTAAATGACAGTATGCACTAGTTTCTTTTATACCTATAATATTTTAGATTTTTATAACTAATTAAATATAAGAAAAGTCTCATTATATTGTATTTTACGATGACGAATGATGGTTTTTTAAATAATCTGATATTGAAAAGTATTTCAATAAGTCTAAATTCTACTATTCTCCTATTATCCTATTGTATTTTACTTTAATTGTGTGGTAACAAAAATTATTTATTATGTTACAACCGTTAAACACTGCAATTTTCATAAAATAATTGCCTATGTTCTAATGAATGTTGCAGGTAAATACAAGTATGAATTATTACCGTTCATTAGTAAGTGCCATTAATTCATAGAACAATTGTATCCTGCAGTGCGGAAAGACTTGATGCACTTATGCGTTATCGTTGCACTTTTTATCTATTTAATTCTCGTTAATTACATCTACTTTCTTCGTTATTTTTACGGCAATTAAAAAAGAATATCACTTGAATTAAACATGTAATTATCATTGTACACTGTTATTAGTGCAGGTCGATAGCCATTTTTCTAGTGAAATTATTTCCTAGTCAATTGGTTTTGTTTTTATTTGTAAACGATAAGTTAGTTAGTAATCTCACAGTAAAGTATATATTGAAATTAAATAAATATTGTAAGGATTTTTCTGTCGATCTATTCAATAATTTGTCAAAGTAATTATTTTGATATATATATATTGACATAGAACTGACTAGCAATTGCCGTTGGAAATAGAATCCGGTTTGCCTCAAGTGACCTATAACCTAATATATCCCTCTACAGATGTCCGTAACTGCATCTGTGTATAATGTACTAGTATGTACACGGTATTTACGTTCGTGATTACTCATGTTTCTCTCTGCATATACACGTCAACGTCGCTAAATATCAGTAAGAATATTGAATGTTAGTAGGTAAGTAGAATATACCGATTAGCAAAAGGAAATTTGAAAAATACCACACCTATTTCCTACTTCAATACTACGTGCTATATTCTTATACTGTATTTGCGTGTGCAAGACAAACTGCATCAAATCCTAACACTACATACGCACATACAGGAATTAAATAATGATGTATAACACATTAAAGGATACATTTTCTACTTGCGTTTCATTCTACATATCGGTATCTCATCTGGCAGTGAACGTGCACTACATTTGATAAACTAGAATGTTAATTTCACACTTTACATATAATTAACTAAAACAAGCATTAGGGCTTAACTGATCATTAGCAAGTACGATTAACAGGCCAGTACTTGGTCAAGATTATTTCAAATACTACAACTTGGAATATAGTTTAAATTAAAATCAAGGACAATGTAACATATTGCAAATAATTAAAACTGTTGCATTTTATAAATTAACATTTAGAATAATTTAGCATTTTAACAACGTAAATGTCATGATTCAGGGTGTTATTTTTATGAACAATGTATTTTATTAAAGAATTTATTTTTGTTTCTATTCAATGGATATTAATCTCAATTAAAAATTGTTCCCAACAAATCATAAGCAAATGATATTTATTATATCTATTTGTCCGTTATATTTACATTACTTTTCTTTTCCATATTGGTATAATAATGTTCTAAATACGATCCTGGTTAATTAATAGTTTTTATTTTCATATGTAAAATGAAAATTCCTATTTCCTATTTCAAACGAGGGCAGTTTTTAATCAAACACGTATGATTAACCGTGCATATATTTACATGCAAAGCAGAGTAGATCAGTGAAAACTAAAACGGGTGATATTACAATCTGCATATTCTCTTTTCCTTCCTTACTGATTATTATTTATCCGCAAAACTTAATGATTTGTTTAGATTTCTATTTGAAACCTTAATCATCCCAGCAAACACTGGTAAGATTTCCTATCTCAAAGTTCACTATTAAACTGTCAAATAAAATAATTACAGTTTAACTTGAAAATAATAATAACATGTTACTAATACAACTAAAGTCTTAAAGTTAAATACAACGAAGCAAATATCTTTTGACACTTAATGACATTTGACGTAACTGAAAGGAAATTGCGGTTGTTGTTAAATAAATGTTTGCATTTTCACTCTAAAAAGGAAAATATTATGAAAATACATAAGCTGGTTGAGGCGAAATTTTTATTTTAAACATCCACATTACACAAAAACACTGACATGTGCAGAAAAAATTGCCAACATAAATGATGACAAAACGATTTGTTCCGTGCACACATTTTGTTTTCATCACTTATGATGACATCAGCAGTCCAATGTCTGTTGTTCTGTTCGTCTGGACGAAGAGAGTGTCCATTGTTGAGATTTCACTTCTTGTTAATTGATAAAGAAATACCGGAACTACACTGGTGTGCAGTGGCGGAGAATAAAATGTTAATCAAGCAATTCAGGAACTGTACTTTAATTATTAATAAACCTGAACGCAATATGTATCATGATCAATACTGCAAATTGAATTCGAAATTCTTTTCAAACATAATCAATCGTATTAGTAGGAAAATAGATCTAGTTAGAACCTGGTTTAGGTAAACTTGGTTTAAACCTAGTTTTAAATATATCACAATATTTGTACAAACTTATTTCTCTGTTAGAATGGCAAAGTAAATTATTCTTATAAGCATAATTCAAGCGTAATTAAATTGTCAATAATGTTATATGTAATTGTATTGGGCAAGTTTCCGCATTTAGAGCATATAGTTTATACTTTATTTAGCAGTACATAGCGATAATCAATAGATTGAGATAGTAATTTATATTTGAAATTCAGTTCTTAACTACATTATAAGCAGATAAGTATGAAGATGATGTTTACAGAACGCTACTGAACAGGAATTACCAATACAGACTCTCAATAAAAGAAAGTGACATTTATGTGGACCTCCGTTAGCAATTAATAGAATCAATGTCAATGACCTCCTCAGATTCAGGAAACTTGTATTGCAAATATATGTCTATATACAATCAATGCACACCTAAGAGCAGGAACTTAACAATAATAGTAAATAAATAAATAAACTTACAATAAACACTGATCTAGTGTACATTATATGTTGAAACAATATAATCATAACCACACACTCACATAGAATATTATTATGTCAACCCCATGGCTACAGGCACCTGGTGACGTCACCAGCACGCGGTCACGACCCCGACCTACCCCAAACTGTCAGCTGTCTGCACAGAACTCCGTGAATGTATCCTCGTGTGATCGATATTCCTAAAATGTAACAGTTACGCGCAGGACTAACCCAAAAACATACGTCACACACAAACCGATATTCTATAAATAGCTACGGATACATTCGGTTCAATATTGTGCCTGTCCTACGTCATCATAGAACCACTGGCCTGGCGTAGTTTTCATCTCGCGTTTCATTCATACATTCAACTACGGACAATATATCGTCCATTCTTTACACAGCTGTCTTATTTGTTATTATGAAATACCTTCTATTATTCACATATGAAAACAATGTTTTTCAATTATTTTAGAGATATGTGATTTAACTTTTAGACGCACAATAAAATATTTATTTGTCTCCGGCCTTTTCGCCTGATTAGGCTACATAAAAATAAAAGTTCCTTTATAGTTTTATATGTGGTTAACTATTTTTTTTACAGTAGGCCTCGTTTCATAAAACAAAATCACGTGTAAATCGGCATTTAGACATGTTTATTTTGACATTTTCATTCATTAAATTAGCATATTAATGGTTCTCTTCACCTATGGACGAGGAAAATGAAGAATACTTCGATTCTTTAGACGAAGAACAATGTTCAGAAGATACTGTTAATAAATCAAGTAACATTCATAACTGCGACATAAAAATCCCATCCTCGTCAATGAATTCAGTGCGGAAACTAAATGAAATAACTGAAGCAAATAACAAAAAGCCAAGATCGAAAATTCCAATTTATGTAGGACACAATGAAAAAGAATTAATAGTAAATTTGGAAGCGAAACAGAAAATCAAACAATATAATTCCTCCAGTACCATTAGCACCAAAAGTTCAAAATTCAAAATTAGCAACGTGACTTTGCCGAAAATCAAACCAGCCAAGACGTATTTAGGCATATTTCATGCTAAGCATGGAATTGGACAAGGAAAATTCACGAAAAGTATTACAGACTCGGCTAGGGCCATTTATGAAGGGACTACTGCCAGAACATTGAGTTCATTTAAAAGTTGTTCCAGCATAAATGAACCAGTCTGGGACACAGTGAGGTATTTATAAATACGCATGAATGTGACGAGTAATATGTATATGAATAAGAGTATTTGAAAAAGCCTGTTATACTGCACGTGTATGCGTACAGGTTAAGCTGGTTGCCTATATTACATATTTTTCAGCATGTACGAAAACTATATGGTAAAAACGTATCCAAATAAAGAAGACAATAATAATTCTAGGACTAAATCAATAATTTCCGAAGTAGATATTGATAATTTATTGAGTGTCTCGGAGGCGTGTATGTTAAATAGAAAAGAGAAATTGGTCAGAAATAAAACGAAAGGTTGCAATGTATATGTATTAAGGCCTCCAGTGCTTGGAGGCTTAGGTCCAGATTTAGAATCAAGTAAAGCGAAGGTACACTATTATATGAATAATATTTAGTGTTCATATGAATTTACAAATTGTTGACACAGTTTTTATGATAAAACTAATTTCATGTTATGAAAACTAGTATTACTAAAAATTTTCATTATTTTATAGATGAATAAACTCAGAAGACAACAAGAGTATGGTAAACAAGTTGATATCAGAAATCGTTTAAAAATAATACAGAAACTTGCCAAAGAGAACACAGATTAAATATACACGTAACTTTTTATTAGTTTTTATAATAGTATTTTTACAAGATATGAATATAAAAATCAAATAGACATTTTCATATGTATATAAATATAATTCTTACTCGTTTACATTAATTTCATCCATTGTTTTTAAGTAACAGGCACTTGTAACTTCATCACCCGTTATAGGATCAGTGAATTTAATATTCTCCGTACAATTCTCTATGCACGGTTCGTTACATTTATTTTTACAAATATGTCCACACTTCAATTGCAGGGGACATTGTTCCTTGCATAATTGCCGATCAGGTTCTTCATTGCATTTTACTTTCAAACTATGTCCGCATATTGTTATAGTTTTCATGATCTACAAAGAGAAAGAATAATATTGTCAATCAATAAGTTTCACATTCCTAATTGCAGTGTGGCGGATGCAGGTAAGCGTCAACAAGGCCATTTTACCAGCGTGAAATCAGCTGTCAAGTATGAAAGTTTTACTTCAAAGAAGTAAGGTTATAAAAGACCCTGCTGTCACCTAATGCTAAGACCACCAGTGCAATTGTTAACATGTTCTAACCTGAACAGGACAATTGCCACATGGCTCGTGACATTTCATTGGACAGTGATGGCCACAGGGTAACATTTTACGGCATTTTTCCCTGCAGATGGTATCGTCTACGTTTGCATTACACTGAACCCTAACCATATGTGTACAGGTTGTCCGTCTCTTCTCGGTAAGTTCCTCACAAGGACTACACGGTTCATAACACAGTAAGGCACACTTATGCTCTTGTGTGCTACAGTCCTTCTTAATTCTCGTACAGGGCTCTTTGCACAAGTACTGTAATTACCAACAAAAATAAACAAATATAAATTAAGTGCATCTATAGAGCTAAGAAAAAGTTGTTTTATAATGATAAAGCAGAAAAATTCTACAAATACATATAGACATATTATAATATCTCTGAACTCGTAAACATCATATAGCTTTTATAAGTGATTATAAATGCCAGGTTTCGTAAGAACCCAGATACAAATTTAGTCATTTCTACAAAAGATAGATACATGTAATGTTTAGTAAATATTAAAAAGGATAGTACGATTACTAACGAATGTATTGCAGTATTAACAATACCTTCACATGGTCTTCATCGTCACCAATATGGCAGACATTTGCACAGTTGTGTCCACACTGCAACAATTGATCGCAAATATTGGTACATTTGACTTTTTCACCCTGTAGACGACACTCAATGCCCATAGAATGTCCACAAGGCAGAGTTACATTGATTACAGTGAGACACTGGTACTTTGCAAGGTCTGTCGAACATGGTACAACACTTTTGTGGCTACAAGGTAGTTCCATTTCAACAGGAACTTCACATGGAGCACAATCTTGGGCACACAGTAAAGGACAAACATGATTTCTTGCACAAATCACTCTGCAATGAATCTTAGTATAAATATGACGAACTGTCAATAAACTATACAAAATAGAATAGTTGTAACGTTTGTTACTTACTTTTCACATTTTTCTCTACAATAATACTCTTCGTGTTCTGTGTCGTACGGATGACAATATAAATTACATTCATGTCCACATTGTAGATCAGCGTCACATGGTAAATCGCAACCGCCGTTTGGAACATTCTTGAAATCATCATACGTTTTGATTTCAGTTACAGTTTCATGGATCTGGCACTTCAATTTTAGACTGCATCCAATGGAATCTTGTTCCACTAATGCTTCCTTGATTTCGGGCCAAATTGTACTGCTTGTCTCCAAATTATTCATATTACCGATTATGTACAACCCTAAATAGATTTAAATACATACAGTATAGGCGAAAATAGGTACGCCACACAGACAAATATAGTTTACCTTCTTTTGCTCTTGAAAGGGCAACACAAACTCGATTTTCAGTTTTAAGGAAACCTATATTCGCTTCTGGATTACTTCTTACGAGCGACAGTAAAATAATTTTGTTTTCTTCACCTTGAAAATTATCAACCCCAGTAATTTTGACTTCGTAGAGATCATGATACTTCTCTTGTCTCTCCTGAAATTAGTTTTCTGTTAAAATTTCCATGTTACTAACAGATCATATCATCATCCAGTAACTACCGTCCATAAGCAAAACATTTGTCCGGAATAGGCAGTCAGTATTGTTATATCATCTGACGAATATCCTTGTTTTAACAGATATCTGGCCAACTTTAATAAATAAACAGCTTCGTACATATTGCTATGACTACTGCTGTCGTACGTTGCATCTTCATATTTCGTATGTGTTATAAAGTATACGCTTTTAGTAACACCAAGAATTGGCGGATACGTATGCACATTTTCACCGTCATACAGTGTCGTGTAGATAGCTGGCACAATCAGTCGTGAAATCGCACATCTCATACGATGTTGAACTTCTAATTGTTGACAGTGTATACCATTGCGAACCATACGTTCAAATAACGATATTTCTAAATTGTACTTTTTTGCCAAATTGTACTGTGCTGTATTGGGTCTAAGTTGCTTGTGATCACCTATCAAAAGGAAATGAGCTTTATTACTAAACATTCATTGACCACAGTGTAATTTAACATTTTACCACTAATACAATTGTTCACCCTCACAGCACAACTATTCACTATTTACATTAAGGATGAATATAGTTTATAATATGAACGAGTTTTTATAATCATAATCAATGGGCACTTGTATGAGTAAAGTAAAATTGTAATACCTATCAGAATTAAATGTTGACAGCTTGCAGTTAATGCCGTAACTACGTGTGCTTCCAGCACTTCCGCAGCTTCCTCTACGATAACTGCAACATGCAAATGCATAGTTTAGCTAACATGCATATACTGTGTAAATGTGTATATCTACGTACCAATGGGACATTTCAGCTGCTGTAAAATGTCGTAGTTTTTCGCTGCTCCAGTGGTCGTCATACCTATGACATCCATGCGAGCCATTATGTGTTGCGAAGCTGTATCTTGGACTTTTTTAAGTGCTCTGTAAGCAAAATGATCAACCATCTGTGGCACATTGTAACATAGTTTTTGATGGAGCATTGTTATCCAGTATCGATATAAAGCCCAGCGTTCATCAGATGTCAACAGTTTAGGATTATTGTAGTCTACGTTCTCTGGTTTGGCAACTGTTTCTCCTATGCGGAATTGACTCAGTCTCCACTAGTACACAAATATATGATACCAATAATTAATTAGAGAAATTACCATGTATACCACCTACTTTTAAATATTTTTCCTTGCATTCCACTGTGCGAATCTCTCTTCTCAAATGTAACAATTCTCGTTCATAATCGTTAGGATTTAACTGATCACATATTTCGTTTATGCATTTCTCAAGTTTCCTTTTTACTTTTCTGTACATACTTAATGAAATTAGAAAAGATGGTGAACTACTGTCGCATTCATCTTCATCATCAACAACTAATCGATCTCTGTTCATTTGATCGGCATTCAAATACAAATCATAATCCTCGGTATTTTCATTTTCCTAAAACATAATAATGCTATCAATTGTTGCATGCTAAATTCAGTAAAATAAGCAATAACTTAACAATACCTCTTGTAGTTTTTGGACATTAAGAGTGATTTCACAGTCCATCAGCCAGCCCACGATATCAGATGTTGTTGCTTCCCCGAACCAGCTATTACGTATATTATTGTCAATTCTTCTAAAGTAAAAAAAATTTATAATGCCTTCATTTGCAGAAATATTGTTAATAAGACTCATTGATTCATTTATAGGTTTTACACTTTCAAGAATATTCTTATATTGCTGCTTTTGACGCTCTAATATTTGCCTGTAAATGTTTGTATCTAAATAACTATAATTCTCAGCATTCTCTGTAATTTCTTTATAATGCGCACGTTGCCATTCTGTTAAGAAAAGAAGCCGGTCTTCCTTACAGAGTAATCGCAAAATCTCTTTGTAGTGTTTTAAATTGTATTCTTTCATATTTTCGTTTTTTGATCTACCACCAACACGTAAAATTCGTTGAGTAAAAGGTAAAAGACCTTCCAGAAACTGATCCAAAGCATGATTGGTGAAACAGACAACAAGTATAGGTCCAGAATACCTCAGATTCATTTTATTCCTCAAAAGAAACTCGGCAATTTTCAGACTGGTATATGTTTTACCAGTACCCGGAGGTCCTTGAATGATACAGAATTCCCGCGTCAACGCGGTACGAAACGCTTTGTATTGCGACACGTTTAATCCCATTTCTTTGTCTGTGGGCCAAGTTTCAGGAGACAAAATCCTAAAAATTCTGTTTTTATATACAGTCCTCGTTAAAGTTGTAATATATTTCGGATGAACCACCTCAGAAGATACATCAACAATATACTTTTGGAATGGAAAATTATTTTCATCAATTTTTTTCAAACTTTGGAGGACGTGATAATATGGTTCAAAGAAAACATTACACTCTACCATTGTATAATTACAATTATGCAATATCGTTTCTTTAACATCAACTATGATCTGTCCGTTTCGTAAGAAACGTATGTCATTATCAACCACCGTTCCAAAAATTACAGTATTAAAATCATCTCTGCTGAAGCAAACGAGAGATCCGTAGATAAAATGTTTGGAATCTTCTGGTCCAAGTTTTCGGTTTCTCTTTGAACTAAACTGTACCAGTTGTGCGACACCATCATGGACAATTTTAGGCTGTATAAATCGGACTTTCTCATAGATTCGAACATCATATTGTTTTTCATATTTGTACGTGCTTGGTTTCTCTAGATACGTGCATATACCATTGCGTAATGATGCCACGAAATCTTCACGAAGTAAACGATATTGCACGTCGAGATAATGATGGACGGACTCGTATGCACCGTCAGTTATAATTGGTCGAATGAACGGAAGATCACGGGTTGTGATTTCGGCTATACTCGGGTAAGGACTGATCGACTGAAAGTCATCCGGAGGCTCCAGTTCTGCTGTTTTCTTCTTGGTTGCCTCTTCATCCACGAATACCGTCAACCTTTGCTGCAAATCTTCAAACCTTTCCACAATTTTACTGGGCATATCTATTTCGTGGTATTGTAACATACCTTCCATGGCAATTAATGATATTTTTATCATTTTTGGTAACAATTCACAAGCAGTGTTAGTCATTAGAGTAAATATAGCCTCATAGAAATGACACAAGTTGTTCCAAAATGTCTCTGGCTCTTTCCAAAACTGAACATTTTCCTCTTTATCTTTAGAATTATGAATTGGTAACTTGATTAAATGAGTTTTTATATGATCTAAGATATTCTTATCAAACGATTGTGTTATCATTTTCATTTTATGTTCGTCCGAAGTGTAACTCCACAATTTGTTCATAATTTGCAATATTAGCACCAGGTGGTTTAGTGATACATCATTATCTAAAGCATCGAGGAAAGCTATTTTTTCCACGGACAGTGTCAAACTAATTTCCTCTGGTTCTATATAGCACAGTTGCAATAATATTGCTAGTTCCTTATCCGTTTTGTGATTGTTCACATTTATTTTATTTCTATTCCTTGGTCTAGTAGCTTTCTGAAAAATCGGTTGAGGTTCCCGTCGGTTTCTGTTAGCTGTTAAATTAGCTTCGTGTCCCTTATTTGGTGAACGCCAACCATCTGTTACTCTAGAACTGGCCCGATCTACAGATATAAAATTATATTCGTAACAATATAGCAATACGTTTTTTACTCTACTCTGAACTGCAGTGTTGCCATTAAAACAACACACAATGGCTACACTAATGTTCTCACATTTATATTTATCTGCTTCCATTTTTATCTACTGTTAAACAGTTTGTTTTAAAATTCACAGTATAGAATTTCATACCTGAAATAGTACTCCAATCTGCGCGACCTTGTGATGTACTGCGCCAATTATGTTTGCCATTATCACTGGTCTTGTTAAATTTTTGCAAATATTTACTAGTAGGCAACGTCGAGTTGCTTGATGCAGAACTAATCCACCGTTGACGAACATTGGTTCGTGGTGAATATACTGTTATTTTAGTCTGATTTTCATCATGGTATTCACCTGTTTTAAAAACAAAATTAGGCATATGTAGAATTTATGTGGAATACAGAACATTGGTATTCAATAACTGCACGTTTTTTTATCGCGATTCAGAGTTGCAATAAACTGCAATGATTGTGACCTGGAGCTGATCGTTAAAATTTAAAAAAAAATATTCGTAAAAATATACTAGAATATAGCGAGTTGTTTGTTAAAAATGTCTCAGTTCATCATTAATGATATGCTATAATGAAAATAATTATACTTACTAAGATCATCTTCTTCATTATTCTGACTCATCGTGTTATCAATATGTTACGCAATCTAATGATTACGAACTTAATATATTTTAAAGTTGAAATTATTTATTCAATTTTAATATACTATTCCTGTATATTTCATTAATATCAACAGTAACAAAATGTTTATTCAATTCACTTGTAACCGCACTTGCCAGTATTAAGCAAACTGCACAACAAATACTACTGCATATATATATGCTCCGTGCGCATTCATATATACTATATATTACAACGTTAACAATAATCAGGGGACTCCCCTGCTTTCTCACAACGTCTTCCAAGAAAGCTTATCTTAAATATAACAATTAGAGTTTGGAATTATATCTGGAAAATATCTATTTGCGATTAAAATCGTTATTGCAAAATTTCTAATCAAATGTGATATACGTACTTCAAAATAGTATATATGAATACAAAGATAACTAATACATATAAACAAATAAATAAGTTGAAATATTCTCAAAATATTTCCTATATTAAACTTAAAGTTATTACTATGAACAATTTTTAAATTAATTATAATTTATAAAATCATTTCCATATGTTTGAAAGTTTTTCGGCTGTGTAATACCAACTTTACAGAGCTGTATTATATACAATTATATACAAGGTTGTCACATTTTTAGTGTTGTATACCATGTATAGCTATTTACAGAAAAGTATAATAAAATTAATCACAGTTATTCATTTGTAATTCAAAAAGACAATATAATCATGTTTCAAAATGTATACTGCTAGTTGAAAATATATTCTTTCAATAATTATAACATCTGTCGAGCAGTACTGAATAGGAAATCCGAACTGATAGCAACGTCGCTAATACTTTTGACAGATTAAAAGTGTGTATGTGTGATATAAATAAAATGCATTTATTTGTGTTAATAATTTGTACATAATTTCGAATATAATTATTTTACATTATTAATGTGCTGTGCCCAAAAGCAGGTAAATATTTATCAACCTGAATTGTTTACATTTTTCGTTTCATATTGAGGAAAATGTAATGATGAAATATTTAATATCTCTAGGTTAGCAATGCAATCATTAAATTGAATTACTAATTAAAAGTTTAAACTCATTACTATTACGTTAATTGTTCATGTGCAAAGTTTTAATGCGACTCAAGTATACGTGTACATTGACAGTTCATAAACTATTATATTTATTACAGGATGTCAGGCGAAAATATAGATTATGATAAACAGTTCCAAGCTGACTTGGAGCGAGCTCAGGCTCTAAGTCTGGAAACTCATGCATTAGAGAAATTTCGATTGCAGAAACGATTACAGAAACTGTCAGTTTCATCAACAGATTCTACTGATTGTTCTAGAACACCTGTTGACATGAAAGGTTTGTTTTCATTCCAGTGTTCATGACTAATCATAAATAACTCAATAGTTAGTCAGTTTAACATTATTTCTAACATTGTAGAACGTGACGAGCCGACAAGATCTGACAGTTTCAAATTGAAATCACGCCCTAGACCAGGTACATTAAGTACCGTTCAACCAAATCCAATCATAGCACCGCCGCCTTCAAGTCAACGGAAAAACACAACTACCATATTGGGTGGCAAACAGAACGATGGACCGGATCTTATATCGTTTACAAGTCCACCGTCAAATAATAAACTAATAAATTTTCATCAAGATGTACAGAGGTTAGTTTCATATACGTATATTTATATAAATACACACTTTTTAAAAGCAATTCTTTTACTCTGAATACTACAAGGTTAGAATTATTGTCACAATATTTATTGTTCGTATTTGTTTACAGAATAAATGATATTCCTGTTGATAATAAAATCATTCCGCCAACGATCAATCAGAATAACTATGCTATACATCAGCAGCATATTGGATTCCACAGGCAACTGTCATATGGCAGACCAATGTTCAGTGCACTGCCTCCACAGTATTCATTCCAAAATGGTTTTAATGTACCATGCATTCCGTTGCAGACACCTGATCAAATGTATCGCAACCAAATAGTTCCTGTAAACAATATTAGATCGCAGGTTAGTACAGTATATATCTATTCTTATACGAAATATTCACCAAAATCTATTTACAAACGTTGTTTTGATTTCTTCCAACGGTTTGAAACAATAACTGTTGGACATATTCTAAAATTATAGTTCTTCTTTTATAATAATTTAATGTACATTGAAATGATACAGATTTATATTTCCTATTATTGCATGTTCTGTTGATCTAGTACTTTAAATTCAAGTGTTTATTTTGTATAAAAAATTATCGTTTTTTAAGGACGCACCTCAAATACCAACAACAAATTTCGTTCCTGTCAATGCTACACCGCAAATAACTGCAACAGGATTCGATGTTCTTAAAGTGCTGAATAAACAAGATAACAGTAATCTTATAGATCTAGCGACATTCAATTATGATAATTCCAGTAATGTTAAGGATAGTGTATTAGAAGCGTTCGATCCACTGTGTACGCCGAAACCAAAACCAACGTCTCCTCCAATCGCAACGAGTCCCGATGGACCAGGTAGTTATTTAATTACTAATTTATACATACATATACCATTACATATTGTCGCACAATCATTCGTCACTTTAATCCTTACAAATATCTTGTCAAACATGCAGTCCTATTATTATTAATTACATAATCATATGTTTGTTCTATATCATCTCTTTGATTAAGACAGTTACCGATATTTTGTATGGTACATTGTTCATGGGCAATCTTACTTTCTAACGTATCCTAGCAACCATGAAGCGTTATGATTGGTAAAGCAATTATTTGTAGATGTTAGTAGTTGCTATGCATGATAAAGTTCCTTACAGAATAGGTCTAATTGTCTACGTATTACTGATTACTATGTACATTAGCAGGCGATGACTGTATGTCAGTATGTTCTGGAAGTATGTACGAGGAATACGATCCATTCGAGTATTTGTATTCCGGTTCGGGAACTGCTAGTGTATCGGAACCGATATACGCTACAATAACGCGTACCGATAGCAAAGCACACATGTCACCGCCACCACTGCCACCTAGACTATCGCAGAGCACACTCGAACGCAAACGTAACACACGAGAAACATGGGTATGTCACACAAAAACAATAATACTTTGTGAGGTTATGTGCACATGAAATTCATTCATTTATCTGTCACACAGATCAATAAGAAAACACGTCTATACGAGAATATTACAATCACACGACGTCGTGCTTCATTGGTTGATTGTGATTTGAAACAATTTTACCAACTGGTCACAGATGTGAGAAGTAAGAGCGCCCTATATGTGATATTCAAGTATGAGTGACGTTTGTTTTATACCGCAACCGTGGTCTAAATATAATAAATAATGCTAGAATAGAAACAAAGTCAACAATATCCAAGCGAAACTACATTGCTTACCTGTTGAATAACATTATTGCTTACAAGATAGATGTGATATTGATAGGTTTTAATTTGAGATATAATGTATCATAAATAAGTATAACAACGTATAACAAACGTCGCTTGTACCCTTTTTGAACTAAGATTTATGAAACATTTTTATGTATTAGGTAAATTCAAGTACAATGATTTGAGCACAAATTCAGGATTAGTTATTAGTCCAATGATGGAGAATCAGTATAAAGATGATACTAGTATAAAACTATGTATTCATCCGCAATTAGAAAATTCCGATTCATCAGAATCGAATATATCACCCGTTACATTTACCTGCAACAGTAAGTAATTGTGTGATTTGTTCTATTCGGCAAAGATTTAAACATTTGTTTATAATTTCAGTTACATGCAGTGTTGAACATGTTACGTTACATGTGGTGTGTGAATTAGACGTTCCGTCTACTGAAAAATACAGTCTAAAAGTATGGGGTCTGACTGAATATTTAGCACCGGAAACCACACTGTCAGACTATGAGTATGTTCACAATTGCATTAAACTTGAACAAGATGTTGTACTGTGTCTGGTACCGGATCATAAGGTGGATAGATCTTTAGCACGTACTGTAAGTTATTTGAAAATACATACGTTTTATCAGTGAGCAGTGGACATACATGTATATATATATATGGTTTTATTTACAGGCACAAGACGACAAAAGAGATTCATTTTTGACTCTAACGGACTTGTTACCAAATGAACCTGTCATACCTATATCTCATGATAGTCTGCTCATTTTATTAGGTAAAATAATAATAAAAGATATTGCGTTTGTATTGTGATTAAAATTATCTCGAATATCGTATAATCATATGTACACATATTAAGTTATATTAAATATTGTTTAAGTGTGTGAGTATTGAAGAATTTTTTTATTTTGATATTTCGTGATAGAAACTCTCGAGAAAGAAATGGATCGTGTTGAGAAGGCGGCTGCTGATATTGAAGCTCGTGGACGTGTTTCTATAATACCGCCGTTGAAACATTCAGGTGTAGTACAGGCTGTTAAAGCTGTATGTACACTGATGGGCTCGTTGGAAACACCGGAAATAACAGAAGCCCTCAGTTATTTTATATCCACATGTGAAAATTACCAGACGCAACAGTCATATACGGTATGTTACAAGCGAGTTTATTGTTATTTTATCTGAAAAGAATTATACTACGGAACTAATGAAATATCCATGCATTTCATTGCATGATCCATTTGAACAATATTAGATACAATCACATGGCAGTTATGAAGAGCCTGATTATGCTGAGATCCAGAGATCCAATTCATTAGTAGAAGCTGTGTCAATTCAGTGCAATCATATCCGTGGAGCTGTACAAGCCTTGATCGAAATGTACTGTCAAGCATTCCGTGTTGATTTTAAACTTGGTCCTGGAGATGAATCACCTAGCTGTAAGATAATCAACCTTAACAAGACTAGCTATACATGTACACTACTATTATTCTTTATAGCTACAATTATGGTTTCGGAAGTTGCCGATTGGGTGTCAGTTCGTATTTGTGCCCTGCACAGACTTCCCTTGCAATGGAAACATGACAACTACGGTATCGAGGCCCAAGTGTACCATGGTACCCGAAAAGTTGGACCAGGATTCACCGTACCTTCCCTGGTTGTAACTTCTGGTGTTAATCCAAGGATTCTGTTTAACAATGAGTTAGTTTCTCTGTAGTTAAAGTGTTCTTCTGTGCTAAAGTGTATGATATTTGTTTGTAGTGTAATACTGGAAGGTGTTAGTTACTGTACATTGGGAAGAGAATCCCGATTAGTGTTGATTCTGCACGGATTCACAATGCAACAACCGTCGGATAATAATGAAAACTCTAATGAATCACAGTACGTGAAGGAAGAACTAGGGTGGGCTGCGTTTCAATTCTTCAACTATGAAGGGTGAGCTTAATATTGTGCTTTCTGATTCGAGATTCTCGTTCTAGGAAAATAAGCATGATGATATAAGTATAACAAATATTTCTTATCCTAGGATAATGGCACAGGGAAGTATGCTGTTGTCTCTTTGGCCGCCCGCGGCTAACAGATGGATAGGCCCCGCACCATGTCCCGGCACACATCCACTCTCTGATCACCCCGTGCTCGGTATAGAACTGATGGTATCTCATCCGTGTGTCATGTTTCCATCAGCACCACGACCCACGTCACCCGAAGTCAAGGGTGACTTTTCTAGTCTCGATGTGAACACACAACAACAGTTGTTGGAAATTATTGAACAATATACACTGTCCAATCCACCAGTAGAAGTGCGAGAGGTAGATATTTACAATCTGTCATTCTATTTCTCTTTAATTCACTTTGCAGTTTAATTCGCTTGTTTATATAGAAATATATAGAATATTTAATTGTCTTGCAATGATAATGATCATAATTTCACACCGGCGTCATTAGTTATAAATTAATGTATGTTCATTACAGTTTGACAAGTGACATTAATTATTTTGTAATGCTAGGTTTTATGGGAGAAACGCCATTATTTGTATGATTTACCAGCGGCTTTACCAAAAGTATTACTAGCAGCTCACAGCTGGGATTGGGCCAGTTTGGGTAATTTGCATTCCATGTTGCACGGCTGGACACCAATGCCACCCGAACAAGCACTACAGTTGCTCTTACCTTGGTGAGTACATATTTTAATATTCATATACCGTTCATAACCTCAAATACCGTACTATGTTTTTTCCATTTAAATAATCAAAATCCATACTGTTGAGAACGATATTATTATTTAGTCTTTGAAAAATAAGTTGATTCTCTAATGAAAAATAATTTAATATTGGGATATATTTTAGTTTCAATAATGTGAAACATTACCAGAATTTGATTATAAATCACATTTAATCGTACATATACAATAACGGGCTTTAGTGATACATTTATTATCCTAACCGCATGTGTTATACAGCTTCCCAGATATGGAAGTACGCAGATTAGCAGTGAAATGGATTCATGACATCACAAATGACGAGTTAATTGATTACCTACCGCAACTAGTGCAAGCATTAAAACACGAAACGTACGAGACGTCATCACTAGCAGAGTTCTTACTGGAGAAATCATTAGTTTCACCGCGTGTTGCACATCATCTTTACTGGTTGTTAACGCATACATTGCCCGGCCAGTGTCCACAAGTAAGCTAACGTAATATGTCACTTAATTTGGAGGTTATGAATGTAATTTGTTGCGATATAGAACACGACATGGGACAGTACATGTGCTGATGAGGCAAGTGTTTGTGCCGCACGGTATCACAGAAGATTACAACTCATGTTACGTGCCTTGTTGGCTGTCAGTGGGGAGACATTAAGGAATTGTTTAATGTCACAACAGTTACTTGTAAAGGTAAACGCAAGTCTTTGCATGCTGTCATTCAGAAATACATTCTCAAGCGTGACTTTCTTTAAAAACTAATTTAGTATCAATACAGAAACAATATTTACATTTTCTATAAACGTCATGTGATGCATTTTTAAAATTCTAGGCGACTTTTTCAAACGGACCTTTCGTCTAAAATGCATTGGGAAATAAATATTGCACATTTATATTAAATTATATTAAATATTCTATGATATTTACAGAGTTTATACGAAATTGCTGAAGAAGTGAAACAGACTAAGGAATCATTACGACTGAAAGTAATGTGCGCTAAACTAGAGCCTGTTCATCAATCACTAGTGGACTCGCCCAACTGTTTACCACTAGCACCGAGTATCAGAGTCACCGGTGTACAAATACGTACATGTTCCTATTTTCCATCAAACACTCTGCCACTGAAAATTAATTTTCTAGCACCCGATAATCAGATCACACCGGCTATATTCAAAGTTAGTTCACGTGACGTATGTAATGTGACATTATGATTAATCACCGGTGTTGTTTAGGTTGGTGATGATTTGCAACAAGATATGCTAACGATACAGATGGTACGCATTATGGACAAGTTATGGTTAAGAAAAGGACTTGACTTGAAAATGGTATCATTCAGATGTATTCCTACTGGTCACAAAAGAGGTAATTATTTAGATAATCCATAAGAACAGTCTCACTGTACTTTCTGAAAGAAATGTTATATATATATTTTGTTAATGTTTACATAACAGGTATGATTGAAATGGTAAGTAGTGCCGAGACTCTGCGCAAAATACAAGTAGAATGGGGCCTAACGGGTTCATTTAAAGATAAACCAATAGCTGAATGGTTAGCAAAACATAATCCATCCGAGTTAGAATACGAGCGGGCAAGAGAAAATTTCACGGGTAAACATTGTTGTTGTATATACACTGTTAAACTGAACCAATGTAAGTACGTTATTGTATTTTTCTACTAGCTTCCTGTGCGGGATACAGTGTAGTGACGTATATACTGGGCATTTGTGATAGACACAATGATAATATCATGCTGAAAACATCGGGTCACGTGTTTCATATTGATTTTGGCAAGTTCCTGGGAGATGCACAAATGTTTGGTAACTTTAAGCGGTAAGTTTATACTTGATAATATATGTGAATTAATATCCAGTAGTAATATTACACGTCATAGTGTATAATGGATATTTTATTTTATTAATCTGGCATTACTGAATATATTTAGTGCCGTTACTGTACATAACCATACTTTTACACAAAAGATCTGCATAACATTTTTAACAGTATTTGTTATGGTTCAATATTTGATGAAGATTGTTATGAAAACTGTCCAATCTTCTAGTGATCGTACACCGTTCGTGTTAACTTCGGACATGGCTTTTGTAATCAACGGTGGCGATCGTCCTTCTGCTCGGTTCCACAAATTCGTGGACCTCTGTTGTCAAGCGTTCAACATAGTTCGTGCGAATGGTAACCTTATTCTGAACCTGTTCACTTTTGTAAGTTCAACAGCCTGGCGGGGAGGGTGTACTGTGTGAATATTATCGTGATTACTTGTGCTAATTCATTTGACAGATGGCATCCTCTGGTATACCGGGTGTAACAACAGAAGCAGTGAGTTACATTAGAAATGCTCTGTTACCGGACAAGTCGAATCCGGAGGCGGCTGCGTTATTTGCACGACTCATTCAGAGTTCGTTGAAATCGTGGTTCACACAGTTTAACTTCTTCCTGCATAATTTAGCACAGTTGAGATTCACTGGTGACCATGGTGATGGCGAGTTGCTTTCGTTTGTGCCAAAAACATACAAGTAAGTATGAAAATAGTCTTATTATAAACATCTTATAAAAATGAATAATCTTGTCGCAAAAGTTTTTTTAAACTGCTATTTATAAATGCAGGTGTTATAAAATTATTTATTATACATTCATTCACATAAATAATTTTTAAGTTGTAAACAATAGATAAAATTAATGATTTAAAATAGAACTTGCTCTAATACTTTGTATACAGGGTGCCCATAAAAAAAACCGAACATAGCAATTTACGGGTTATTTTTTAGGAAAAATTTATTTGAAAAAGTTGTTTAGAATTTAAAAATGCATAATAAAAAATTTCCTATACATCAAAAAATTAACGCGTAAAGTGCTATGTTCGGTTTTTTTATGATCACGCTGTATATCATTCTCGATAACATTGTACAGTGTTACACTTTTAATCGAGAAGGTTGTGGTACATATGAGAGCAAAAATGTTAGAATACAAATTATATGTAATTTATATTAATACTTGTTAGGCTAATATCATTTTAAGAATGTAACATTTTTATATAATGGAGGTAATATTTATCTATATATAGCATGAGCCAAGAAGGACGATTAAAAGGTGTTGAAGTAATTGGATACGAGAAACGATACGATCCGGACAAGTATTACGTGTATATACTGAAGATAGAACGTGAGAATCAACCGCATGCAACCAGCATCTTTAGAACGTACAAAGAGTTCTGTGAATTGCATCAGAAACTGTGTCTACATTTTCCTCTGGCCAAAATACACAGGTAAGGCCAATTCACTACTAGTACATATTCAGCTGATTCTAGCTTAAATCATTAATATTGCATTGGGTATAGGAAACTGTTGTATATAAATAAATAAATATCATCAAGTAATCCGCATCTAATCGCAATTAGTCCAATAAATAATATGAATATAATATTTATTCACATTTAACAAATAATAATTACACAGAAAAATATTTATTGCTGATTTTTTTCTCTCTTTATAAAGATTGTTATAATAGTAATAATTCATAAAAAAAAATCAAATTGTACTACATTCAGTGGAACCTCGCTTAGCGAACACCTCATAACGAGTAATTCGTGTAACGAGCAAAACAAATTGTAAGAAATGATTCGCTTAGCGAGCGATGTTTCGCATAAAGAATGACAAGGAGGGGGAAAATCCTGGATTGTGCGCCTGCTACATCTTGTTTCGCTTAATGAGTGTTTCGCGTTACGAGTAAGATTCTGATACGAATTATGCTTAAACGAGGTTCCACTGTATTCCTGTAATCTATACATATTTTTTAACAGAACTATGGTATATCGATTTAATATTGTTTGCACATATCGGCAAGATGAATGAATAACAAATGAACATATAATTTTTACTAATCTATGCACTTGTGTCACTACCAATGGATTCACTGTAAGAATCTCGCCTTAAATAATTACTTCGAGTCGATGTTTGCTGTTCAACTGCGGAACCACCACCGAAAAATATATTTGCCGCTTGACTGGAATACATACCGCCTGTAAAGTATGAACCATCTGCGTCCGTAGCTTCTTCATCTTCATACAGATCACGACTCTTCGCTTTCGCTTTCTCATTCACTGCTTTCATTCCCCAATTCTCATCCTCATCTGCAGCTTTTCGCCAGGAATTGTTTTGCGTTTCAAACATAGGATTCGTGACTTGTGTTAATTGTTCGCCATTTTCTGGTTTCTTTACTGCCGGTACGTTTTGTGGTGGTGTAAACAAGTCTTTAGAAGACAGTTGTTCCATTGATTTGGACTTGTTAACATTTTCTATTGAATTGAATGTATTTGTCGAGATTTGTTCTTCACTGTGCGAGAGTGATCTAGTTATTTTATTAGCAGCAAGTGACGCATTTTGTTGAACTGGTTTGAAAGGTACTGGTGCAAATTCTAAAACACACTTGTTTTTAGTACAGATTTATCAGTTTCAGCAATGTATTCAATTATAAATTGATTTTAACATCAGTTATTTTTTGCAAGAGTTTTTGTATTTTTGTTTCATATTAAAATGGAAAAAAATCTGTGGCTACACAATGTCGAGAGCATTTTTAGATTCAACTTTGCATGTACGTACCTGATATAACTTTATATGATTGAAAGTCGTCCGGATTCGTTTTTAGTTTGAATCCAATTCCTTGTACCGGCGATGTTTTAGAACTTTTCGATTCACTGAAATTCAATTGGGCTCGAAACCATTTGAATTTTAAACCGAAAAACAACGCACAAAACATGCAAGCCATGGAACCGATTCCTAGTTGCCATAGTAACCAATTAACTGCAAATAAAATTTCAATACTTTTTTCTGTTGACTGCAAATTAGAATGCAATATTCAGCAAAATACATACATTTATTTACTCAGCAATATCAAATTTCAAATGCTAAAATGCTTGAAATAAAGAAAATAATTCTGTTTTGATATTGTTTATTAAAAAAATAACTAATATAGAATTTCTGAAATAATATGAAACATATTTTTCGGAATTTGTTATCAAAAAAAATCATGTGAATTTAACTTAATTTTAATAATTATCTATAAAAATTGCTCAATTCTCGGTACCATCTCAGTTGATTATAAAATTGTTTATAGATGCTAGACGTAATTTATTAGTTTGGTTTTTTTTTCATAATTAATTATTATGTGTACTTACATTGTCCGGTGTTGTTGTCTAAATTTTCTACCGCCATTTCTAATTTAGTTTCAATTATTTTTTATAGTTTTCGTACTACCATGTTACGCGTATGACAATGATTGCTGATAGCGACATATTGGTATTATTTTCAATGCGATAAGCTTATCTGTAAATATTACATTATCTAGATTTAATGCAATGATGACATTTCTATTATACGTATAGCGGTAGCAATGTGTCATTGTTAAACAAGATATTAATACACAATACCAGAGATTATAGACATTTTTTTATAGATTTTCATATTTATACATATATCTCTCTAAACATACAAGTTATGCAGCTTTTACAATAATTAAATTGTTGTTTAAACATGTTCTATTCGTGCATTGAAAGTTCACATATTCAGGTGTAATTTCTTTAATCTATTTCAAATTTTCATAATAATGTTATGCAATATGCAACAGTTTGCATAAATCTTTTTTCTATGGCATTTGATTAGATTGTTAATAAATCTTTTTCCAAAATATAAAATTGAATGTCGATTGCTCAAGCAGTACAAATATCTTGCTAAATATTTACTTCATATAATATGATAATGTAAATGGTTATATGAATTAGTTGTATTTCGTTTTAGTCTACCCACAGGCATACATATGGGCCGGTCTAATATCAAACAAGTTGCTGAGAAACGTTATAATGACATTAGATTATTCGTGGGCACGCTATTTCATACTGCAGATGAAATAGCACACTCTGATCTTGTGTATACATTCTTCCATCCAATGTTGCGAGACCAACAGAACATGGAATTGTTCACGAAAAGATCTAAAGGTTAATTTATTCAGATGTAACATACAAAAATAGCGGAGTTTTATTTCGTATTTCATCTATAGGTAAAGGTACACGTGAGGATGTAGGCAGAGTTAGGGGACAACTAAAGCTGACGTTACACTATCAAAGAGGGACATTTAGTGTGATGGTACATCATGCACGCAGTCTACCAATGGTAGCAGGAGCACAAGAACCGTCAACGTATGTCAAAGTATATTTACAACCAGATCCTAGTAAATCCACCAAGCGAAAAACTAAAGTTGTCAAACGCAATTGTCATCCGTCATTCATGGAAATGGTTAGTAACATATTTCCTTTGATTTTACACTGAATCTAACCTACAATTTCTAATCTTATCAGTTGGAATATCGTCTATCGCTGGACATTATCAAATCACGCACACTACAAGCAACTGTCTGGAGTCATGATTCACTACAAGAGAATGAATTCCTTGGTGGAATCAATTTGGAACTGTCTCAGTTCGATCTGACAGTCGAGATCACTGAATGGTTCCCATTAACCAATGTATCCAGATAGCAGTTCGCCACTTTGCGGGACTGGAAATAATAACTATCGGTGAACATCATCATTCATCCAGGATTCAGATTTGGAACGTTGGTAAGACTGTTTTCAGGTTATGGTTAGCCTAACTTACTATTACAATTGGTTACACATTCGAGAATGAGGTTAGAGCATTGGTTTTAAATAATAAGAAAGGGTGCTACATAGTAGGTACATTGCAATTTATAATATTGGAAAGATCAGTAGAAAAAATCACAGGAGCGAAATGCATTTATAAATAGCTTTTCTTTATATTTATGCTGTCTTCAGTGAATAATTATAATAGATAACGTTTCTATATTATTTACAAAACGAATTACGCACGTTGAACAATACAATCGATTCTTTAAATATATAAACTAGAAAAATTGATAAAATAAATCGAAGATGGTATCACTATAATTACAAGTTATATTTATCAGCAGTCAATATAATTTATTATGTATTGCGTAATTGTATATTTATTTATATATTATTTATATAGTGTATATTATTATTCACATATTTATGAAGCTATTGATATAATTACTTGCAGTAATGTCATTTATCTCTAATAGTTGCAAGTCTACTAAAACAAAAACAAAAATATCATTCCAGTAAATTTTAAACTAACAATTCTTTAATATTATTAGAGATCATTTCATTAAGTATTGTAACGAAATATTCATTTTAAACTACCTGCGAATTGACCTGATTCATTTCTAAACTAATTTCATATATTTTTCAGTATCTAATTATGTCCGCTTGATTCAAAATACAAAGATAAAAATAGAAGGTTAACATTTTGGATCAAAGTCTCAAATTATTAACGATCTTGATCTATTGATCAAGTTTTAAATACTATAATAAAAAAAATATCGTAAGAAATAGCATAATGTTACGCACGTCTTTTCTACATTTATATATTTATATATTTCTTAAGCTTTGTACGTCATTGAAATCAAAATTCCCCAGTCTTGTGAATATGAAATTGTTTAACAATAATTAGTTTAATTCTTCATTTGTTAATCCTGCACACAATGTTAAACAACGAAGAAGAAAAGGTAGTAACAAAAAACAATTATGTATTTGTATATTTTATACTCCTATTTATAAAACATACATGGACGCCACTGGATAGCATGGGCGGCGGGCTGATACAATGACTACGGGGGCGAGTAAAATTGTTGTAATCTTTATCCAGAAGTGACCTTTCTTCCATCTTTTATATTGATGAATTTGGTAATTTCATTTGCTCGTGGCGTAGACCAGAAACCAATTTTGTTACCAAAGTATGAGTTTGCTGTGGCGGTTAGTTTTATAATATGTATGTTTACGCATGCCAAAACCAATTCCTTTGGTCTGAATATATTTTATTAATATAGGTATTAGTCATTCGGGCTCGTATTTAGCAATTTCATTCTATCATCAGCAGCAATTTAAAGTGTGATTTAAAATCCTGACAATATTTTGAATCGATAAGTTTAAATTGCCTGTGTCATTATTACTATCAGACATAAGAGTATTACTGAATACGGCCCATTATATTATCTATCGTATGTATGTATGTAATGTGTTATCATCCTTATCATCTATAATGCTCCCCATTTGTATCTTTGTTTTTTTTGTGTATATTTCATTGGTATATATGTATAATGCTTCTATATGTATTCAGTACAATAATTTCTCAACATTGTTATCGGGTCGTTAGGTGAACATAATCTATACATATATACAATTAGTAAGACTGATTGAATGTTTATATATGTGTGTGTGTGTTAGGAACGACTATTTATCATCCAATAGTAATATTAGTGTCATTTGTAATACTCAGAAATAAACAAGTAATATCCATTTAGAGAACATTCATTTTAGCAACTATCAACCTGACTCCATTCCATGATAATCGTTCCTTTCCACTCAAACTTGCAAATTTTATTCTATGATAAATAACGATATATACTTACACTGTTACATTTTTTCTTGTGGTAGGTGAGAACTCCTGTAATTATGAAAATTCTTCCGAATCGCTTTCAATTCCAAGGTAAGATATTTTTTATAATTTTTAATGCTGTAGTGATAATAGCGTATTATAGCTCTCGTATAATTATTTATTAATAAATAGTGCCACTGTTGTACCCTTGCGTAGCAGGCAACCAACATGACATTGATGTAAAGCGGGTCATCGCTTGTCATTTTCACAGGCGTAAATTAAAACCTGTAATATATAGTGTAAATATTGCAATTGTTGTATTGTATAAGCATTAGGTAACTATAATTTTATAGCCTCTTATCAAATATCGTAATTTTCCTGCATTTATGAACTATTTTATTGCCCATTTTCCTGCAATTATTAACACACTAGCATATTAAGATAAAATTCAACATTTTGTTCTTGAAAGTGAATTAATGTTTATTATAAATAAATGCGTTCTTTGTTTGGTTTTGAGCTATTTACAAAATGTGATACGATGTTGTTTTGTGCTGAAAATAGTAGTATTTGTTAGTTATTCATGTTGCAAATATCTCGGAACGTCCATTGTCTATTGTTTATTTATATTCGTCAATCACATTGTACGGTAGGTTAGTTCACGTGTCATGATGGTGAGCGCGTGACTACGTATGATACATGAGTCATGTATTAGATACACAGATGCGTCTTTAGGTCCTTACAACATCCGTCTTAGGATTTGCGTTTAAAATTCTCCTTACTCAAAATTAACATCATTAATCAGTGAATTGGTATTTTTTTCCACCTATAATTTCTTACTCATCCATGATATCAAATATTCAATATTCGTGTCAAGTGAATAATAATTTCAATGATTATTACCTAATATTTACGTGTAAATATATAATTAATTGTCTACTCAAGACAATAGATGAAGTAACTCATAATTTTGTTCACGGATTTTGGCCGTGAGAAAGTTATTTTTCGCAGTAAATATTTACAGAGAAAAAAATATAAATACATATGATTACGATTCGGAAAATTACACTAATTCTGACTTATTGAAATTGTGTATTTATTTACATATTATTCATAGAAATACACTAGTCTTCATGCCGAAATAAAACATGAATGTATTTTCATTGATTTCAAGCTGTTTTGTCTCATACAAATCTATTAATATCTTTACTGCTGAACGTGAATGTAAGGTGAATTTAAAAAACTTGGCGAACATACGAATTCATTGTCTTCGCGAGCTATATCCTATAGAATACAAAATACATTTAAATGTGCTAGCTAGTTTTGTAAATTGGAAGCAATCAATGGTTATTACCATAAATATTACACATGTGGATGCTTTGCAGTTTGCCAAATGGCTACCGTAGATTCGGAACGTTGATCTTGTTAGATTAGGAAACCATTGGAACAAGTTCAATGGACATTTGGTTCAGGTTTGACGGATTATTTAGTGCTGTTTTTGGCAGTGAAGGTCAATGACAGTGAAACTGAGCAATAATAATGTCTTGTACAATTCTTTATACATGTTACTGAAGATTCACGCGAACCAAACTAGAGATATTCTATACAGACCGTATCATGTCGCTATGCAGTTGTCTAGCGTTTGGTAAAACACGTGCCAGGCCTACCAACTAACGGAGATCAAGCATACCAACTGTCGTGTATGCTTTATATATCCCCATATATACATCTGTTGTGGACAGTAATTGTTGATTTTCTCCAAGAATAACTGACCGTTCATTAACACTTGACTATTTTCAATGAAATCTTCACAAGATTCTTAAGAAACTGATGTTCTTTTTAATTTATTTACAATATGTAAAATTACATTACACATAAGGAATATATTACTATTTGATTATTCATTTTCAGGGTACAGTAATTTTGTTATAAATTCTAAATGAATCTGTTGTATATTTAAAAAATATGCAAAACGTAAATTGTTTACAATATTGCGAATGTAGGTTGGAGGATACAAATATTTTTGCCTGAGTTTTTATTTATTTCTTGTTTAGACTGCCTTGCAATAGTTCACTGATCCGAATAGAATTTTAATAGTTTCGCATGACAAGCTAGAAGCCTTTTTTGTAGATAAATCAGTAGTTTTGATATTTTTCACAAAATAATTAGTTTCTATACACTGTATGAATCATAGGTTCTTATAAAATCTATTTTTGAGTTTTTCATTCTTGTATATTATTTAAGAAATAATTTGTGGCTGTAAAAACGTACATTCTTTCTGCTGAAGTATACGTTCGTAACATTTAGACTGAATACACCTCTGTATATAATATGACAACATTATCAGAATTATCACTTCTTACTTACTGACTATGTTCTGTTTTGAGCGTACAAATATTTATTTGCATAATTAGCCTAAATTGCAAGATACGAAATTCCGAAAATTGTGTGTTCGGGATCATTGACTGACTTAATTTCACTGTTACCACGAAAAGGTACGGTTTTTTTTGTTAAAAAAGGCTGATAGCGCTTTCCTTTCTGTCAGTTTCACATTTTACAGTCGAGAATTATTCGTACATCGGAATAATTATGTGCATACATACATACATACAGCACTTATTGGAATATTATCTCTCACTTGTACGACTGATAAATGTGTATAGTATTGTACATATTAAGTATTCCAAATGCTAATGAGTAAATGATATGTAAAAATAACGCAGCTAATTGGAATGTTAAATGAAGACAAGTATACGAAAAACAAGTTTTTTTTTTCGGATAAAAATTATATTGTCGATATACGATGCAAAACAGGAAATGATCTATAGTTTTGTTGGTTTCATTTGTTTCATTAAACTTGGCAAAAAAACGCTTATAATCCTGTTCATTGCTTTTAATAAACCTATAAACTATATAGATCATGTTTATTGAAAATATTATAAAATATGTGTTATTAATGTTTGTGGTACATTTACTCTATATATAAATATTTGCTATTTTTGAGAATAACTTTATAATATTCCAGTGAAATTCTGTTGATACGCTCCTGTTTCGAACAGACTGAACGTACGTCCGACGTCAAACATGTAATTTGATAAATTAAATGAAATTTCCGTATTCTCTTAGTCCTTAATTTTCTATGATTGCATCAGGCATCTTTCAATTATGAGTTTGTTTTGCAATGAACTATAAATCTGATTGAACATTGATGAATGTTGAACAATCAAATATTGTTTTCGGATACTTTAGTAATACTTGATTATGTGTTAAAAATACTTCTCTGTAATTGTGTGTGTGTGAAATATTTTTACATTTTGATTGAAGTAACAGTGTGATTGTTTATAATCATAGTAATATATATGTTTTGGTTGATTGTTGCATCTACATTAGAGTTTGTGGATGAGGGGAATGAAGTGTGTATGACACGGGTGTATTGCGCATGCATCTCTATCCCCACTCCTTGCCGGCCCAACCACTGACTTCGCATTCACCGGCGAACGCGACTAAGAGCAACAGGTCTGATTAGCAGCTACGGCGACTCACACTCAATTTCCTTATTGTTTTTTCATTCAATTAAGTTAAATTCCATCGTTCGTCACCGCGTAAGCAATCCTACGCCAGGACCGGCTTCTTCAAGTTTCAACATACAGTGTTCTTTACGCAAAGTGTTCCCTCAATCTGACGACTGTCCGCCATCGTATTTCAAGTGTTTTCAAAAAATAGGGGCGTGTACACTGTGACTGTTTGGTGGATCGAAGCGCTGCTTGTTGAGCGAAAAAAATAAAACTCTGACAACCTATACAGTGTGCGCACAGTGCAAAGACGTGCGTTCGCAACACGTGTGTGCGACGCGACATATGGTTAGTAGTTCGTAGTGTGGTGCATCGTGCATAGTATTCCGTCCATATGGAAACTGCGTTATCGTCGTCTGCATTTAACTGCTCCAAAATACTATTGCCACTTTGACATTTCGATACAGTTTGCTCTCGCCGCTGCGTTTGCGATTACATTTCGGGTGTGATATCATCGTCGAAGAGTTGAATAGTAAAACGAGAACACTGCATCCATAACCACGTGGGTCTCTCTCTCTCTCTCTCTCTGTACATTACTGAAGACTGTTTGTGAACTTTCATCTGCGTATTTGCATATTTTTTGTTTTTTTGTAACAAAGTAAAATTATTGCCACTATTACAACGAGTTAACTGCAACAATTGGTCCATCTACAGAAACTGTTTGTTGAGCCGGTCACCATGGAGACGTTCGCTGTTGATAAATGTTTCTACGACATCGGTGCAAGTGATCTGAAGGAGCTGTGGGATTCAGAATTAGATCCGGTGAGTTTAATTTACATGTTTATTTTATATAATAGAACCCCGTCCTTTGAGCAGACATTGTCTCATAGATATATACAAATAATTATTATTTAATATAATAATT